>KN823296.1:33451-44324 GCA_000827465.1 Tulasnella calospora MUT 4182
GTGGGCTGTACAGTGGCGTTCCTGAGTTTTGTAAAATGGGTGTGGCTGTGCTGTGCAACGGGTTTCCCCTGGAGATTCGACTGCAATGGCTCTTGTTATAAATCACATGCCACGGCGGGCAATTGTGCGCCAAATATATTACGGTTGTGGGCTGTCGAGCGAAGGGGATGATGGTTGGAGCAACTTTGTAATATATGTGGCTTTATTTGGTCCGGAGACTGCCCGAATGGCATCACCAACTTGAAACACCGCCGGCCAATGACCAACATCTCTACTTCCTATTCAATGACTCAGACATCAAGAGGTCAGTAGTACTTCAATAATAACGAGTCCGTGAAATAAAGGGAGATCATGAGCACCTATCAATCATAGGATCCAACTAAGACTGAGGTTAAAGCCTACACCGGCGAGTCCACTTCGCGGGAGAGCAGTCAGTGGTGGCGCCTCTGCTGAAGTAGGGAGTCCGCTTTGATCCCAATGAACTGTATCATGTCGAACGAGCTGCGGTTGAGGGGAATGTTATTTGCGCAAGCCCCATATTGGAACGTTATCCAGGGAAACACACCCCTCCGCTCCGAATGGCTCCTGGGAATCGCCAAGAGAGAGCGTCTCGGAGCTGTTCAAAGTCTTGTTGACATTCAAGATCGAGGGTTTCGTATACCGAGGAGCATCCCTGTACAGGCGAGACAGGACCATAGACTCCATATCCTGGTGGGCCACAAAAGCAACCAATCCAATCCAATCTGGGGACCACGCTAAGCGGCGAAGAAAATCCGTGAAGGAGAACGACAGGTCGCTGCTGGAGACCATTCTTCAGGGGCTGTGGTGGTGGTCAGGTGGTTCGTTCATAGAGTTGGTGCAACCTAGGCACTTGGATAAGAGGGGAATCGTCGGAGTCCGACAGGAGGGATTCGGCTTCTTGGACTCAGCGCCGCAGACCGACAACTTCCGCTGACGTAATGGGGGTCAAAGTTTGTGGCTGTGCCACTGCCGAAACAAGCCGAGCCCTACATCCCCGATATGGGAAATCTGAGAGAGAAGTAAATGCTTGACATATGCGAAGGGCTCTGCCGCTTCTCGGCGTTCTACCATCCATTGGCGGGTGAAGTGGTCTCCCTCCGGGGGGGGGGGCATGAAATTCATTAGGCAAAGTAATATTAATCGCAGAGAAGGTTGGTACAACGGGATGGAGTGCATTGAGTGTGGGTCGCGGTTAACCTAAGAGGGTAATATCCAGGGTTTCAGTGATGCTCCGTGGTGGACGGTCGGAGCACGGAAGAATCATCTCAGATAAGATCTATCCTCCATGTTATATCTATTTTTGTTTGTGAATCAGCCAGTCTATGGTTGCAGGACTCGGGGCTAAGGTGTTCAACTTACCTCCCAGCTTTTCCTGGCCCTCGCCGGTAGGCTTCCCCGCTACATTTGATAAGAGACGACTCCGAATTTTGTACTTCCCAGGAAGAGGGGGATAGAATGAGCGACCGAATACGAAATCAGTGAGACAAAGGGTATCCCAATACTGGCCCTTCGGTGGCGAGATTGTACGATCCCCCATCCCTTGCGTGAAATGCCCATCTGATAGAGACCGAGGTCCCGTACTTAGATATCCGTAACTATGGTGACGGGTATACAAAGTTTCATCTTACTTTGGCCTGGGCGCGGGATCCGGCGATAGAAGGCGATATAACGCGCTTCACGATACACTGTGAAGATATACCCCACCCGATACCTTGAATCACATCGAGGTCGTTAGTTTAAAAATGAACAGTAGAGGTTAGCTTGCGATTTTATACTTGCCGGTCGGCGTCATTGTGGGCAATTGTTAACAGAGGTATGTTCCTCGCTGAGCCAAGTGCTTGAAGGTCGTTTAGATCTACCTTTGCTTTTGTAATGCGCTCAGAGTTCCATTTTGTCTCGTCCGAGATGTATTCAATGAAGAATGAGTGGACTGTGACATGAGCTCCCTTGAGAAAGACGATTGTTGGTAATGATACCGCCGATGACACGGAATCCTACCGGACGAATGCCTCACCCTTCTCACCTTGCCAGAATAGAACGGAATGACGCACGTTCTTCTCGTGAAGACTCTTCGAGTGAGTAACGATTCAAATATCAGAACCCACATAATCCTTCGGGCATACTGGAGTCATATGAGCGCAAGGACTTTCGAACTCTGAAACACACGACTATGAACCGGTTGAGGAAATGCAGACCCTAGTAATTTAAAGCAAACCATATTGTATTTAGAAATAGGCGGTTGTATATTGATATTATATAGGACTATTACGTACGTGAAAGGAGGTTTTCAATTTAGGGTTTGACGGCGGCCTTGTTAGAGCGGCGAGCTTGGGCTCGGGAGAACCAAGACCTGAAGGCGTCCAATCAGACAATCTCAAGAATCCACGTTATTTCTGTAAAATCGAACCCAAGCTTTCAGAAATTGATTCAAAGATATCGAGCTCAGGTAGCTTACCTCCCAGTATTTCTATCTCACTAGCTAGCATCCGTGACTTGAGGTGGCTTTGGATAGTATACGTCCCAGTAGGAGGCCGTTTCCGGGGGGTATAAGGATTGTTGTGGTTGTATACGAAGTCCGTTACCGAGTATGCCTGGGACAGTTGACGTGTGGGTGATACGGTTTGCTGACCCGACAGTTGCAAGTAATCTGTTTCTGAGACGTATTATGGGGTTTCAGAGTCAGCAGTATGACGGCCAATCAAGCGTTTTCTTACTAAATTTCCTGGGTGCCAAGACTTTATGGCAGAAATCAATAAACCGGTGGCCACGGAGCACGTTATAGGTAAAGCCCACGAGATAACTGTAACCACAAGCAGTTGACCTAGTAAGAAAGGGGACTCTGAAGCTATTCCTTTCCACCGGACAAACCGTTCAGAGTCATCGTTACTGGGAATCGTTATTAAAGGGGCTTTCTTCGCCGCTGCCACCGCGAGAGGGTCAGTCAGATCGACCTCGACTTGAAGACTGGTGGATATCGGCTTCCACTTCGTCCCTCCATGTGCGTATTGAATAAACATGGAGTGAACGGTAACGTAGGGTTCCTTGAAAAGGCATTCGCCAGCTAAGTCTCGAATCAATTCAGCGAGCTGGTCGCACACCATACCGGTAAAGTTTCCGTTCGACTGGGACTTCGAGAAAATGAAGGTACACGAAGTCTACCTTTTAGGCTGGATAGTGAGAGAGAGAGTCCCTGTGATATACGAATGATTCTGAATCCTCCATGGACAAGGTTTGCTGAACCGCGAATTCCCACCTTGTGCCTCAAGACATCCTCTGGTGAAGTAGGTTCTTCCACCTGCTTTATCAAATATTTAGTGTATGTAGTTCCATCTTGACGTGTGTCTCTTACTTACCACGTCGATCGCCGCATCGGGTACTGCCAATTTTGAAGAGGTAAGAGGTGGCGACTCAGCCATCGTCGGAAGACCATCTTCTTCCCACTGAGTTGGGGATCGACGAACAAGCTAAAGATCAATCATCAGTCACTTGGTGAGAGGTGGTTGAGATACATGTAAATGGACTTACTCCACCGCTCCTAATCGCTCCGGGAAATCTCCTGGCCATAACATCCCGGAGCTGAGACCAGTGTTGTTGGCAGTCGGGATCGAGAGCTTCATAGTATCGCAAAGCTTCTCCATATAAATGCGTAGGAACGACTTGCTCCATGTCCTTGGAAACTGAGAATGCAGTCATGTCGATCCAGTCCGGAGAGCTTTCTAGCCGTCGAATAAAGTCCAAGAAAGAAATGGATCTGTCCGTGCCGTCAAAGATGACGTGTCGTCTGGTAGAAGGGCCCGAGAGCATGATTGTTGAGTGTTGGTTGAGTAGCGAGACCGTGCCCCTTCTGTGTTTTTGTGCAAACGGTTCGTGAAAGGGACCGAGGAGTCGTGTCTTACGTGCATGGGCTGTACAGTGGTGTTCCTGAGTTTTGCGGTTAAAATGCGTGTGGCTGTGCTGTGCAACTGGCTTCCCTGGAGATTCGACTGCAATGACTCTTGTTATGAATCACATGCCACGGCGGGGGTTTTTGCGCCAAATACACGATCATGGGCTGTGGAGCGAAGGAGATGGTGATCGGAGCAAGTGGCTTAATTTATTTGGCTCCGAGACTGCGCGAATGGCATCACCAACTTGAACCTCCGCCGGCCAATGACCAACATCTCTAGCTTACTTCCTATTCAATGACTCTGATATCAAGAGACCAGTAGTACTTCGATATACTGAGTCCGTGAAATAAAGGGAGATCGAGGACTTCCAAACCACAAGTATGAAGATGCGCAATTGCCCAAGTAGGAATAACCCATGTTGTATTTAGGCAGTATCTAGTCGCATAGTAGTGGAAGATTCCATATCCAGTCAAAGGGATTTCGATTCTGTAATCGGCGGCTTATTTCTATCGACGGAGCAGAATTGTCCCCAAGTCCAAAGCGTCAGTAGGCGTACCGGTCAAACGACCTGCAGAATCCAGGTGATCTCTACAAAATTGAGTACGTAAATCTAGGTGCTCCTAATTCGATTCAATGAAATTGGGCCCGGTCAACCTACCTCCCACGTGTTCTATTTCACTCGCCTCCCATTTTCCTGGTGTCCGGGATCTGAGATGACTTTGGATGGTATACCTCCCAGGAGGGGACTTCTTCCGAGGAAAATAAGGACTCTTGTGGTCGTATATAATGTTCGTAACGGGGAAGGCTTCGGACGATTGACGTGTGGGCGATACTGTTTGCTCGCCCGTCTGTTGGAAGTAGTCTAGTTCTAATGGTGTTTGGGTTTCAGAGTCGGAGATACAGCAAATTATAAAGCGATGCCTTACTGAATCTCCGGGGTGCCAGAACCTTATGGCAGAAGTCAACAACTCGTTCGTCGCGGAGCACTGTATAAGTAAACCCCACTCGGTAGCTATAGTCGCAAGCGAATGACTCAGTTAGGGTCAAGGCTTCCGGGATAATTTCTTACAAATAACATACCTTTCATTGTCATCACTGCTGGGAATCGTTATTAAAGGAGCCCTCTTCGCTGCTGCCACCGCTTGAGGATCAGTCAGATCCACCGTGGCATGAACAGTGTGGTATAGCGGACTCCATTTCACCCCTCCATGTGCGTAGTCAATAAACATGGAGTGAACGGTTACATAGGGTTCCTTGAGAAAGCCAGTCGTCAGCTAACTCTCGCCCATATTCATGGAACGCGTCAACCATCGCACCAGTGGCGGTGTCTCCGTCGCGGTTCGACTGGGACTTTGAGAGAATGAAGGCATGCGAAGTCTTCCTCTCAAGCTAGATAATGAGGGAGAGGACCTCTAAAACGCGTGAATGATGCTAAATCGTCAAACGGACGGACCGAGCGAGAGAGCCAGGAATCCCTCACCTTTGGCTTTAAGACCCTCTCGCCTGGACCCGAGTTCTTGGGCTGAGTTATGGAGAATTTAGCTTAACTCGTCATGGCAGAGTTTTTTGACTTACCTCATCCACCTCCGTCGCAGGAACTGCCAATCTTGCGGACGTAACTGGTGGCGATTCAGCCGTCGTTGGAAGTCCATATTCATCCCACTGCAGTGTGGATCGACGGACCAGCTGTGGGTGGGAGGGTTTTTATTAAACGGCGGTGGGTAAAATTCGTAAAAATGGACTTACTCCCCCACTCCTGATGGATCCGGGAAACCTCCTGGCCATAGCATCTCGGAGCTCAGACCAATCCTGTTGACAGTCGGGATCGAGTGTTTCATAGTACCTCAAAGCTTCTCCGTATAAATGCGTAGGAACAACGTGCTCCATGTCCCAGAAAACTAAGAACGCAGTTATGCCGACCCAGTGTGGAGAATTTTCCAGTACTTGAACGAAGTCTAAGAACGAAATCGAGTTGTCTGTGCCATCGAAGATGATGTGTTTGCTGGTCGAAGTGCTGGGGAGCATGGTTAGTGAAAAGTAGTTGAGTAGCGAGAGGGTGTTCGTTCTGTACCTTCGTGTAAACGGTTCGATAAAAGGGACTTGCCAATCGTGGCTTACGTGCACGACCGCGGGCTGTGGCGTTCCTGGGTTTCACAGTTCGAAATTCGTGTGGCTGTGCTGAGCAACCAGCTTCTCCTGGAGATTCACCTTCGGCTTGAGTGACTCTTGACGTGAGTCTCATGACGTGGCGGACGATTTGCGCGAAATAAGCTGCCAAAACATGAACCGGACGACATTAGGAGCACCATTTGTTGTGTAATGTTTGTCTTCCGACCGTCACAACCAGGGTTGGACTCGCTTACCAATCTTACATCCAAGCTCCACCTGAGCAAGTCGGTGGCTCGCTCTGTTTCCGAGTCGATTAAGACGAAGCAACCGTGGGAACGAGCTTAGCCAGCGGTGTTGCGAACAAACTACAAAAGCGACTCTCAAACGCTGGCTCCATAGCTGACGGATGGCCGAAGAGACCCTGCGAGACGTTACAGCAGGGCTCGCTGGCCTCACACTCCAGGGAGTCTCAAAGATCCAAGCGTCCCTCACAGAGGAGGGGAAAGTCCGTACCTTCCTTTGCGTTTTATGATGACACAGCTCAAAGCTATGTTCTTAGGTTCCTGAATATCTCATACTCGGATTCAACTCGGAAGATCCGCAAATTCAAAAGGCCTCAGTTATCCAAATACGACGGATCCTCGGGAATTCACCGTCTGAGGCTGCTCAGCCTGTTATCGACACTGGGCTCGTCCCAGCTATCGTCTCTTTGCTTGACTCTGAGGATACCAGGCTTCAGGTATGTTGTGCCTTAGGAAGATCTGGTTTGGGTCGCAGCTTGCTCACCCCTGGCAACCGCTCTTTCTGAAGTGTGAGGCTGCGTGGATAGTCACGAACATAGCTTCCGGGACAACTCAACAGACTGAGCAGGTTATCGATGCCGGGGCAATTCCAAGGCTCATCATACTTTCAGCATCACCGCACGCAGACGTTGCAGACCATGCGGTTTGGGCGTTAGGGAACGTTCTCGGGGATTGTGCGAGAATACGAGACCGTGTGGAAGAAGAAGGGGGGATTGCTGCTCTAATCAAGCTGGTGGATCGCAGAGAACCGAGTTTTGAAAAGGTCCAAAAGACAGCGATGTGGGCCCTTTTCTGCTATCTTAATCCCCTACCATCACGCAAACTACCCATCACGAGAGTGAGAGATCTTCTTTTACGTAATGCTTGAAAGCCGAGGCGGGTAGCTAATTGCCATGGATCCCCAGATAAAACATGTCCTTCTCTGTATGGCTCGGTACATACAGGAAACACCTGTCAATAAGGCAAACATGGAGTCCATCGAATATGCCGTTCAATCGCTCGATCGGATTTGTGGCCATGACCTTCAACGCACTGATTTCATCGCAACAGGAGTAGTCCCTCGCCTGGTCAAACTACTAGCGGATTCTTCATCGAGTACAACTCTCCAAAAGCAAGTGCTGAAGTGCCTCGTCTATGTTGTCAGTGGAAGCGACGATGATACGGACGTTGCGGTCGACGCTGGACTATTACCCGGGTTATTGGTTCCGCTGGAAACTAAAAACCCAGACCTGTGCCGGTTGGCGCTGCGGACCGCATCGAACGTTGCCGCAGGGAGCCTTTCGCAAGTTTACGCCCTCTTAGACTCTGGACTTCTAAAGCCGGTCGTTTGCATTTTAATGGATGATCAAGAATCTACTAGATGCAGACGTGAAGCGTGTTGGACCATCTCAACCCTCACCAAGAAGGTTCCCGGCGACTCCAGAGTAGCGCAAGCTTTTATTGAAGGATGCTGCGTCGAAGCTTTGTCGGCCGCCCTCTTAATCTCCGACCTCAAGGTGAAGGAGCTTGCGGTTTCCGGGATCACCAACGTTCTGGAATGGAAACCTCCGCAAGGGTCGGGAGCTGACGAATCTCCATTAACAATCCTTCGAAGCGCTTCAGGCCCGCAAAACCTACGCGCCGTTCGGGACTCTCGTGATGTCCATGACAAAATGATCAAAAAAGACTGTCAGGGCCTCTTAACCCGGTATTTTCCCGATTGTAGTAGACGTGCTCGAGTCTGATTAGGATTTCGAATTTGGGGCTTTATATAACAACCCGAACATTTTGTTTGTGTAAGACCCGACGGATGGCTACGGTGACCATTTCATCTTACGTCGATTGTAGGCGCCCTACTGTGTAGATTCATTGACCTTATTGCTTATCGACTGTGACGAACAGGCGTTGCTTATGTCTTCATTACCTAAACGTACGCTTTCTTCGATGCTCTAAAAGGCCCACTAGAATTGGTGGCTTGGCCGTGTCTTGGGTGAGTGTACTAGTCGTTTGGCTAGGGCGTGGAGTGAGTAAAGTCACGGGAAGTTTGCGTTTTAAGATGTCTAACGAGATATAAGACTTCTATAAAACATTAACGGTGTCAAATATGACGCGCCGTTTGTGTCACGACCGGCGACTACAACCGACAATCGACAATCGACAACCCCCAGCACCAACCGGCGGTACGGATTACAGTTAATAAGGAAAGTGATGCGATATTTAGACTATTTGGACATAATTAATGATATTCTGCAAAGCGAAATGGCAATTACTGGTGATTCTATCCTGCAAACGTTCTCCTTTCGCGGGCAACCTCCAGCGCGTCCCTAGAGCGGCCCTTGCAATTATAGTAGTATGTCTATGTAACAGCCTGAAGTTCCTCCAAGGTCGAGACCACAAAAGCGATGGCGAACAGGCTTTGCGTACTAACTTTCAAAGAATTGGAAATTTATAAACCTCGAGCACGGAATGTATGTATATATCACACGAACGTATTTGGTTGGCCGTTCGCCCTCCTTCCCCCTTCCCCCAGCGCTGTCCCCGATGACGACGACGTGTCGCGGCGTGACATTGTCATTCCCTTTGGCGGCGATGACGAGGTCACGTCGCGTGATGTGACGACTCTGAGGTTGGGGGGACTCTGATGCCCTTGGGGCCGCTCCAGGGACGCGTTGGAGGTTGCCCGCGAAAGGAGAATGTTTGCAAGGTAGAATCACCCATAATTGCCATTTCACTTTGCAGAATATCATTAATTATGTCCAAATAGTCTAAATATTGTATCACTTTCCTTATTAACTGTAATCCGTACCGCCAGTCGCTGCTGGGGGTTGTCGATTGTGGATTGTCGGTTGTAGTCGCCGGTCATGACACAAACGGCGCGCCATAGTCAAACGCTCTGGGTACAGATGCAAACTCGGTTGCTCCCACCTCGGGCTTGGCACCTTCTTCGTTGGCTGCACCCCAGCATTCATCCTAGTTTGGGAGAGTTCTAGCCGAGGTAAATCTATTAGCTTGGTAGCTGCTCAAGTACCTCATTTCCTACTGGGACAGGGGGACAGGAGCTATGAGCGTTGCGGATGCAAATGGCGGCTCCCCGGCCAGCGTTTGGAGACCATCCTCATCCCACTGCATTGTCGAGCGACGGGTCGTCTAGACGAGGAGTGTCCATCAATGTATTTCACCGCGACCGGGGGCCCTATGAACTGGCACGACTCCGTGCCGTCGAAATGATTGGCTGAGAGATGGAGGTGCTGGGTAGCGTGATCATTGAGAATTGGTTGAGGAGAGAGGCGACATTTCCTTCTGTACTTTGTGCAAGTGGCTCATACAAGGGCCCTAACGGTAGGTTTCTGGCGGTTCAACTTGTTCTGCCAAGCCATGGGCAGGTCTGGGAATATTGGAAGCGACCATTTCTTACGTCATAATATAATAGACGATCGGGCAGAGACGAGCGTGCGCGGCGTGAGCTGCCGGGGAAGATGACCGGTGTTTCAGTCTGCCCTCGGCTTTGACCTTGTTTGCCCGCGGGGAATACCCGAACTTCTCAGACGGACCGGCAGCATCTCACTTCAGCCAACACCTTCTCGGGGTCCGGCCGAGAGAGATTGCGCACGCCTTCCTTGGCCTTCCCGGCTTCCTACATCAAATAAAAGGCTCCAAACCTCCGCCGCTCCACATAAACTCACCTCAATGTCTCTCGCTCCTTTCTTCACTGCGATTAGTGTCTCCCCAGCAGCCGACCGCGATCCCAGTGCACCCCGACCTGCCCACCATGCAAACGACACTAAATCATTATTTGTTAATCCATGGGCGTCGTTCAGGTGTGTTGCTCTCCCGGAGCTTCGTGCGCGTCGTGGGCTAAATATGGGTTCCGTTTCAGAACACAGACTATCTCCTCCTTAATGAAGGTGAGCCAATTTAGACCTTAGTTCAGGGTGATAAGACTTACCCGGATGCTCTCTCTATTTCAAAGTTCATGTACGGCGCCGTCTCTCACCCGCCTGCGGTTCCGGAAGATTTCTCGACCAAACTCGGGCTACGGAAACCCGATTTTGGCTACAACAACACGACCTCCGAATCCACAACCCCAGCGGACACGAATAAGTCAAGCATGAAAGCAACCTGGCTCGGCCACGCCTGCTTCCTCCTCGAACTGCCTTCCCCAGACGGCGCAACTCGCGGTGCCCGAATTCTCTTCGATCCGGTGTTCTCGAACCGTTGCTCCCCCTTCTCCTTCATGGGACCAGCACGACACATCCCTCCTCCCTGTAAACTCGAAGAACTTCCCTCAGTGGACATCGTCGTTATCTCCCACAACCATTATGATCATCTCGACACCCACAGCATCACAACTTTAGACAAACTCTTCCGTCCACACTTCTTCGCTCCATTGAACAACGGAGCGTACTTTAAGGCCAACAAAGTACCGGAGGAGAGAACGCACATCCTCGATTGGTGGGAAGCGAGAAATGTCACCGTCGATCTTCCTAGCACCACTACGTCAGCGGAAGCGGCGTCTCCATCGACGGTCAAGACCACGTTTGAAGTCACCTGCACTCCAGCTCAACACATGACTGG
>KN823297.1:0-19116 GCA_000827465.1 Tulasnella calospora MUT 4182
ATGTTCCCTCCGGGCTTGCCAGTCGAGATGCACAGAGTCCAGCGAAAGGGACCCAACTGGAACGTTCGAAGATCGCCCCTTAGCAGCGCGACTCAAGCTCGGAAAGATGTACCGCCTGCCTCACACGTCACCAACTCTCATTCCCATTACCCCAACCAGTACTGTACCACTGTGACGCCTTCAACGTAAGTGCCCTGGATCATCGTTAAGGGGCTTATGACTATTTCCTTTTGCGTTTTCAACGCCCTGAGCGAGAATAAAGTTGTGAGGAAATCCGTCGCGACAGCAGCAGCAGCAGTCTCAGCAACAGTCAGGGCGGCCGCCGCCACAGCAAGCTCAACAATCTGGGTTCACCCTCCCCCTCCCCCGGCACTCCATCTTAATCGACGAATCACGCAGGTCCATCTGGGCTGGTGCTGCCAGCCATGTTGCCGCGCAATATTTCTCCTCCCCTTCCTTTCATCCAGATGGAGTCTCAACTCCGAGCTCCACTGCCGCCTCCGTACCAAGGCGCTCACACCAACCACTCAATCTCGAACACCAACGTCGAGGTCAACCCATCTGTTCGTCATCAGCAGCATGGGCAAGACTATCACCGTCCCTGGGTTTCTTACCGATCTCGCAAGCTCGAGATATCTCGCTCAGTCCGAATGCCCCCATGTCATTTGGAGCGACGCCATCTCAGCAGCCTTTGGCGGCCCACTATGCTGCTAACTAGTAGGATAAGGCGCGTCCTGGAAGGAGCTATGGAACCCAGCCGGCGATATCCTGGATTTACCACCTGTTCGCCGCTACTGCGGAACTCCGGCGCTACTCGAACAGCGCTATGGTGACTATCGCTTCGGTCATCGTGCTGGTATGTGGTGGAGTCTGCTTACATCGAAGGATAAAATTTGCCGTCCTTTTGAACAGAAAACCAAATACACATCTCGACAGGCTCGTTGGAACCTTCACCGATAGCGAGGCAACCCTCGCAGCCTGTACCGATTAAGCACGAACGGCACCCGGAATTCGTCCTTCCCCGTGCACCAGCCAGCTTCTGGGAGCCTCTCAAGTCTCGGCTCCTCCACCTCAACCTCAATCCACCGGAAATGGCCGAAATTCGCGCACCAAATTTGAAGTCAGTACCTCATCTCTCCTCTCCAAACACTGTGTTGCGTTGTTAGGTGAAGAGTATTAGACCCATGGATGCCGTTGACTTGAGTATTGAGCATCGTGTCACTTTGTTACTCCACTTCAGAATCGTCTCCGAAAAATCATGATACTCTGTGTGATTATCTAAAATATCACGGACCGCCTTCAGCTCAATCAACCCACCCTCTGTCATCCGCACGACGACGTTGCAAGTGGATATCTAGCTCGACCTGGATTTGGACTAAACCGTGAGACGATTGACGCTTGAGGTTCCCCCACAACCCCAACTCTTCTGCATCTAGACCTCACCGATACACAATCAACATATACTCACTGGAAATTCGGCACTCTACATGAATAGCCACAATTACGATAACTTGAAGCTCAGAAAAGTTCTGCTTGAACATCTTCCGTCACCGGCTTCAAAGCCTCAAATGGTATTCTCCTCTGATGGCAAATGGCTAGCTGTGAGCAATGGGAAAGTGGTCGACATTGTCGACACGGCCCGAGTTCAGCCCAAGTGTCGACTTATTCTGGGATCCCAAACCTCAATCCAATGCTTAGCATTCTCCGGAGCTGATGTATTACTTGGCTTGTCGGACTGCCGCATTCTCCAGGTGGATTTTGCTCCGGGTGAAAATGTGGATAGTACGAGTGTCTTTTACCTCATGGCATACCGCTTAGAGCCACTATCTCTTCAGCACGATCCCATCCACTTACATTGGATTCCATATGAAGCGCTCCGCCCTCCGGTCACGATTTCCGCTTCAGCATCCGGATCTATAGGTTATGCCTGCCTGAACGGAATCGAGATCTGGAAACCTTGTAGAGGTAGGAGAGTAGCTGCTCACTCCTTCGCTCTTTTCTAACTCTGTTCGACCCTGGTAAGGGCGGGAGTTCTTCCATCTTAAAGCGTATATTCCGCAACCCGGACCTGCCAATCGTTTTTGGTTTATTGATGATGAACATATATTGATTTGGCATGATATGACTGGGATCACGTATGTCTCTGAGCTCTATCCCGGGAATACTCAGTCAATCGTTGACGTGTCGTCACCCAAAACTAGATTATGGGATATCCTTGCTGCAAGCTCAACAGATCTAATCGGGGTCTCTTCGAGCCTGTAAGCCGCAGAGTTTGCTCCCCTAGGAAACAATCTAACGGGTTTAGGGAACGGGTATCTCTTTCGGAAAACGGCCAATATCTTCTGACTGCATGCCACAACTCTCTTAAACTGTTCTCAATATCAATTCGCCACAAGCAAATAAAACTATTGGTACAAACGACATGCCCAGTAATAAGCTCAGAAATTCATCTTCTCTGCCTTCCGGGGCAGGTTGTGGCTCTTTTCGGAAGTGCTAGAGGAGGTATTATGTGCTTTGACTTTGACGTGAAACGCCGTTCGGTCAGCTTAGCCCCGGTTTCAGGTGAGAACGTCATGAATAATTCACTCCATCATTGTGTGGAATCTGAACCCGAGAAATAGGGGGGAAACATGTATACCGTGATATTGCGGTTAGTTTTTTTATATCATCACCCATTTTACAATCTTATAACCGTGGATTCCAGGCGTGGGTTCGCAATGACCGCGCCGATTTGATATTAGCATCGACTCTTCTAAGCATGACCCAAACAGACAGGTTGGATATGTATATTTGGACTTTGACTGGTCAAGGTGAGAACTTCGAGCGTTTCTCTTGTCCGCACAGCTTTATCTCCGGGTCTGATGGAGTTCTTCCTGTTAGGCACGACCTACTGCCAACCGACCGGGCCAACGATAGAGATAGACCTCGATGTTATCATGGATAAAATGTTACAGCAGAGGAGAAGCTATTTTCGAAGATTATTTGGGATCAAAACCCGGGACTTCCACCGGAGCAGAGGAGCGTTCAAGGTATGATTTGATTATTTACAATCCTGATTCTCTTCTAAAGTCATTTTCAATAGGTTTTCGCGCTTTCATTAGGTTTTGCAACCCTTCTAGCACTCATTCTAGTTCGCAATCAGCCAACATCCTCCCCCTCCCACCTTTGCTCCTGCAATCCTGCAACCAGCCACTAACGCTACACTTTGTCGCGTACCACCGCCTTATTTAATTAGTAGTTTGTCTACATAGCTACAGTATGATTCCTACTCAACTTCTAGATTACAAGGGATTGTTCGCTAAATGGCGAGTCACGAAAAGGACAAATAACTACAGGATGCAGAATGCCGTCCTGGTTAATGACATCGAGGGTTGTTTCAAAAGCATGATATACCACACTACACCCTAGACCCTCCCATTTCCTATACGGGTCCAATTTTGCGTCACCCTCGTTCAGCAAGCGGAAAGGACGCATGAAGAGTGCCACATTAACGCTTTCCTCTGCTTGGTCCAGCTTTGGAAGCTCTATCATTTTCTCAATCCGACCTATCCTCTTGCCACTTGATGTATGATATACTACGCACGTGTCTCGTTCAATTTCCTTTGACGTGCCACCATCGCTCGATGGGGTGTATTTGCGTCCCCGGTTCCCAAGAGCTTTGATCTCCTTGATGCTAGAAGGTGGGCTAGGAACATGCCGCCGCAAAAGTTCCTCCTCTTTGCAGGTAAGAGGCCGATTGTATGGCGACGGCGAAGTCGACCAAGTACGCCCATCCAAAGCCTCGAAGTCACGATCAAGCGTGCCGCGGTAGAGACCCTTGATTTTGGATTCCATGATAGGGTAAAATTCTGCAAAATCTTTCGGCAAAGCTTTGTCTGCCAACATTGCACGGAGATTCGCTGCTTGACAAAAACGGTGCATCATCGTTTTTTCGAGATTCCCTAGCACATAGATATAGTGGGTCAAAAAGAAACCTTCAGGCAACGTATAAATCAAACTTACCAAATCGGTGGTTTGTTGGGATTTTTTGCAGTATTCCATTTAATCGCTCGAATATATTTGCTGACCACGGTTGGATGGGACCGA
The DNA here is from genome assembly GCA_000827465.1 of Tulasnella calospora MUT 4182. Classification (NCBI taxonomy): domain Eukaryota; kingdom Fungi; phylum Basidiomycota; class Agaricomycetes; order Cantharellales; family Tulasnellaceae; genus Tulasnella; species Tulasnella calospora. Next base: position 4,087 of record KN823297.1, read on the forward strand.
TGACATCAAGGAAGTCGGCAGGGATGTGAACAGCAAGGTGATGGTTTGGCACAAGCGGTTCCATGGGAAACAGCTTGACAATGCCTTCCAGGTATTTCACCATATGCTCCAGGCAGCACTTTGAGTGGTCGGGAGAAGCTATGCGGGCAGTGGCAAGTCGAGAGGCGGTGACGAGGTGGATGAAATTGTCGAGCATTTGGGCGAGTCGCGAACCTTCCGGCTCCTTACTCCATATTCGTGGGATGGTAACAACCATGTGAATATTGAGCAAAGTCCGCCATTCGTCCGCGCTCAGCTTGCCATGACTTTTACTCCCCATATGCTCGGGAGCCTTACGATATCCCGTCGGTAGAATTGTGATGGCTCGGTCGAGTTTGATCTCTTGAATAAGCTCCGTGCCTAGAACCGTCCGGGTACTACGTGAGCTTGGGGTAGACTTGAACGTGGACGAATCGCTCTTTTTTTGGCCAGGTGAGGATTGCTCATTCCGTGGTATCCTTGCCTGTTGCAATTGAAATGATCAATAAGGCTCGTGAGTGCCAAACATGGGTCCTCACGTCAAGGTAGGCTGCCAGCTGCGATGAAAGCCAGGTCCATTGTGGAGGGTCTTCAGGATCACCTTCGCTCCAAATTGATCTACATAGAATATAGAGAACATTTTTCCTCAATAGATGCCAGTTGTGGCGCTTTCGGCGTAAAAGTTGTGCCCGGTACTCGGCTATTTGCTCCACGGAGATGCTCGACAACGACGGTGGATCGACGCTACGAGAAGACCGTTCGCGGTGACCAAGATCAGGTACCCTAGCCTTTCAAATTCGTAAATATATACGTCCTTTTAGGGGTTGAAAAGTGCCTGCTTACCCGCAGCCAATCAGCTAACTCCGCTTTTATCATGCTCTGGAAGATTGTGCCCTCCCCAACTTGAGCTCTCTCCAAGCAAAGAGCCAAAAGCTCGTCACGGTTAATTGCGACACCCCACCTGTCTCTGCGGACGGATTCCAGTTTGGAACGCTGGTCAGACACCTGTCGCCGGGGATTGACTGGAATGTTGCTGGTCACAGCGGAAGGCTGAGCAGTTATCCCCCTTTGCTGTTGCTAGAGAGAGGGTGCGTAAGATTGCAATCTTAGATGTCAAACTAAATCGACTGACCAGGGAAGTCAGGGCTTTAATCAAGTTTTCCCGGGTGTGACGCCCTGTCACATCCCGAATTGCGCCGAGCTCAACGCAAAGTCCATACAACGCCGGTTTATGAAGCTTGTTAAATCCCTTCTTCTTCCCATTTTCCCCGTGCCCGGTTTGAAACACCAACCGGGCATCTAACATCTCGCTAGCCTTCGGTGGTTTCGACATGATAAAACCTCTCCCATCTCCTCCCTGAACCGTAAGGTCCATTTTCCAAATGGAACGGCAGTGACGCTTCGCAACTCCGAGGTGGATTATATGCATTGGTTCCGGAACCATTTGTCGCACAGGGTCCCAGTAAGGTAAGCGTAACAATTCCGAGAATCGAACGCCGTATTGAGCAGCAATCATTTTTCTCTCCTCCAGGGTGTTGGCATCCCGCCACCTGAGCGCCTGGGCCCTATGAGTTTCAGAATCACGTCGCTTCCATGTTGAGTGATCGAGGTTTGTGATTGTGTTTTGCGTGATGTCGCAGTAAGAGCAGAACTGCTGATGACTGTGGTGGTTGAAACCGGCGAGGGCTCGGCAAGCCTCCAAGTCTGCAATGAGGAGGAGCAGGAGTATGAGGACCAATCTCCCTTCTGGAAATTCGGTTGTCTGGGTGTACCATCTTCCTGTCTCCCAAAATGGAAGGAACTCGTCGACCACAGGTTTCAGGAAATGGTTCAATTGCTCGGCACTAGGCTTCTGCGGACCTGGAATAATTAGGACGAGACAGATGTTTTCAGGTCGCTGGCGGATGGGAGCTGGGATGTTCAAGCAAATGAGGTACATTGCACCGACCGACCACTGCTTTTTGCCCGCCGGACTGTGGTGTGCTCCAAACCAATCTATCCCCATCGTGAAGACCAGACGTAACTGCGATTCCGGTGCCTCGGCAAACTTTTTCCCGTCCTTCCATGGGACCGAATGGATGAATGGTGAATCCCAGATGTCGGAAACGACCTCCTTGACCTCGGCGGCCCTTGCAGTACGATCCATAGCCGCCTCCATCCCAGGCCGCGCCAGCATTCGGGCGATCCACTCCGAGACATTTTGTCGAGCAAGAACCTTTTTCGGCGATCTGACCGCTCTGTTTCGAACCCGAATCTCGGAGCCGAGGGCAGTGCCACACGGACCAGAGTTCTCGAAATCCTGCCAGCTACAGAATGTGTCGAAACCTCCATTTTGATCGAACGGATACTGTGCTCCGCATGTGGGACATTGAACCGCGTAGTGAAGGATTGGATCGATGTCAAACTTTGCGAGGGCTGTGGCCAGGCTTTTTGGGAGGGGTGGGATTTCCGGCGATAGCCCTCCATCACCTCCATCATCAAGGCGCTTGCTTGCCATCCGAACGACAATATCCATCCCGAAAAGGACAAATTCACAGAGATCGCGGCTGGCGTTGAATAGAACGCTGACAATGACGATAGTGAGGCATGCCACTAAGTGGATGCCATCCTGCGGTCTTCGGGACTTTTCGTACCAGCGACCTACACAGTATGTGTCAAATGACGTGGAAATCCGACGCAGCTATCCTCTCACCTGAGTCAACAACATTGGCACCGTCAGCAGCCATATACTTTGTTCGAGCTCTATTCTTCCATTTGACGAGCTTCAGCTTCTCCCAGCTTTCTCCAAACTCCGTAGTCCATACGTCCAGATCTTGCAGGGCCACCTTTAGCCGTTCATCTTTAGCCCTGGCGAGGAGGCTGTCTATGCTTCTCCGAATGAAGGTGAGGTCCAATTCAATAAGTAGTGCGGTGGCATTGCTCGGATCTCGTGGGTGAAGATTTATCTGGGGTGAGGGGTCGAGGATAGAGTCAAGTGTTGGAGGAGGAAAAAATACAAGGGCCGCCTTGCCCTGTGATGCGAGTAACTTCTCTAAATTTTCTAGACGGTCGCTTAAGGCATGGATCTTACAAGCCGTGCTTTCATACTCCTGTCGGGTGTCGTGGGCTTGTGAGGTCTTTTCCGACAAACATCCCGAGCTGGAGGACAGTGCAGGGTCCGACGGCAACCCGCTACAAGTCCCTGCTAGAAAATAGCTCAAGATACCCTCTACCAGTTTGTGCTGTAATTCTCACCTATCATTTCTGACACTACTTCCTTCACAATACCACGCTCGATTTGCGAAGATGCGCGCAACCTATCTGCCGTAAGATGCCCAAGTCGCGTTGAGGGCGGGACTAGACTATTGCCGCATTGAGAGCAACAGCATGGGACGTCTTTAGCTGCGCGTCTCATGGCTTTCCCTATTATGAGATAATAAGAGTAAAAAGAAAAGGAGGGAGATGAGAACCCCATCTTCAAGTTAAAACCGAACATCCTTTCCCACGCTTACTCCTCCAAAAGATCACTCGGATGGTGCAGCTCTCCTGGCGAGGGCCACACGCCGACGGAAGGTGCAGCCTAACCGGAAAAGGGATTGTGATCTGAACTGAAAAATCGCCGCATATATACTTGAGGAAAGCTATATTTGTATTCCAATTCAAGTCAGGCTTGCTAGGCATCCGTCAAGAAGTACTCCAATTTTTGGTGCGGTCTCGGTTCCCTTCTGAGCGGCTGAGACTCTGTGGAGTGAAACGTCACCACAGCACCAATGGCAAATTCAACTCGGCATTTCTCTATCGCGATCCTCCTTTGGTTGGCTGAGTGATATCGACCTCCTGTGTGATGTCGTGGGTCTGCTCGGATAAATACAGAAATGTGATCTCCGTTCAGTCGAATTGGGATCATGACATGCTGCTTTTTTGCTGTCTTTTTTTATACATTCTAGAAGGGTCCAGGCTTGATTGGGAGTGGGTCGTAATTTATCTACCTCTCTGTGCAGGGCTGAACACATCAATCCTGGTGTGCCCGTCCCTAGCTTTTTAGTTTTTCTGGTTTGTTCGATTGAATTTCATCCCCTAACGCCACCGCGGATGCTGACTATATTCGGAGCTGACATTCAGTACGTCACCGCTCGGCGGAGCGCGAGCTATGCTAAATGAATCACGATCCCGTGGCTACCCCAGTTTGCTCAGGCTTTCCGGTGTCTTCCTTATTAAGGACCCCCATGAGACATCCCTCTCAATTCGCACTAGGCTCCCTTACTCTGATGACTAGCCGCAGTACCCCCAAGCTACGTTGGACGGGCGAGGATGGGAGTAGTCGCGACCGAGACACCAGGATCATGGAAGAAGTATGTAACCCATCAAGATGTGCGGTACATGGAGACCACTAACGTCGTAACAGTTGGGGGATAAACTGCTTGCAGCTCAATTACTTCAAGCTCGGCTGAGGCAGGGGCAATTGGTATGCTAGCTGCCTCCAGTCGAAGTTGTGCGCTGACCATTCTCTCAGTCAAAGACCATCTTGAACCAAAGAAGTTCTCCTGGACAGCTTCGTGTTTCTGCTATTCAACCTCTTATTCGTTCAAATGAGGTAAATTTCTATACTTCGAGTTTGGACTGCGCTAACTGGGACGCCCTTCTTACAGAGACCTCAAACACCCCATAACGAGGATATCGTCCAACCGGATAGTCAAAGAGCCTCTCCTAGCTCTCCTTCTCCCTTGCTAGATAGAGCATCGACACCGTTCACCCCAAACCCAGCACGAAACCAGCCACGGCATCGAATTACAGTCCCTGCCTTTGACGAACCTCTTTGCTCCGCCACCTCGGAAAATCAACGCCATATCTCAGCTGAGCCCTGCCCCCATGAAACTCCACAAGACCAGGGAAAGAAGGGCTCCATTGACTCTAAAGCTCACCATCACCCCTCGACTAAGCCCCACCTCTACAAACCTCCAAGAGACCAGGACGAAGATCAGGCTATGCTGGACAACAGTCAAACCGAAGAGGTAGGTTTTCCAGCAACGTATTCATCAACACCTGCTTAGCACTTCTTATGCCATCTGAAGGAACCTGAAATTGAGGACCTGCTCTCCCAGCTTGAGCTCTGCGAGCGATTTTATGAAATGGCTAAAGACGCACGTGAGCCGAAGCAACCAATCAAGCAGTCAGCTGGACCAAGGTCCGCAGGCGTGAATCAGCTTCAGGTTCGTCACCGATTTTTTCATCCACAGAGGAGGATCTAAAGCGATCCCCGATCTAGAGTTTGATACGCTCTCGATGTCTTCTCCGCTTCGGCATCCGTCAAATTCCCAGCCCTGCCGGTGGGATAATCGAGAGCAGATATCCCCGCGAGCCGGAGAACCCAGATATCAATACTCCATCTGAAGAATCTCTTTTGGATGGCACGCTCACGTATGCTTGGTCTCGACCCAAAAGCGACCCCTTCAACGCTTTCGTCATTGAACTTCTTACTCAAGACCTCATCGACGATGGCGAATACTCGTTTAATCAGGACGACCATGATGTTCTCTACGCTTTGTTTTCTCAGCACATTGATCGCCATCTGAGGTCAAAGTGGAAGCAGCAAGACCAACCTCCATCGTCTGAAGTGGTCCTCTCTGATCGTATTAGCAGAGCCAATACTGAGCGCCGTCGCCGTGTGAGTGTAGTATCATTCTGCTGAATGAAACTTGCTCACCTTCGGCAATTCCCATTTAGCTGTTTAACGCCAATCTTGAATTGCTTGCCCTGACCCCGGAATTGGAACACCTTGTTGTGCATTGGCACAAACTTGGCGTGGATGGGACAAGCACGGATGAAGAGACAGGGAAAACCCAGGGGGTCAAGGTATATGCTATTCATCGTAAGGTTTGGAGGTCTGCAGAGCTCGACCGCTTCTGTCGCTTTCTTGGCCTCTACTTGCCATTCATGTTGCCAAAAAGAGCCAGTCGACTCCGTCAGCTGTCCTCGCGGAACTCAATTAGGAAGGCGCCTCGAGGACTTCCCAAGAATTGGTACGATGAAGCATGGTTAGAGGCCCTCACGCAAGGACAACGTCTCCAGCTCAGTGTTGGGCCACCACAGCCATTAGAGATCCCAAAATGCTTGGAAAAGTATGTCCAACCAGTGTTTCACGTTTACATGAGTGTACTTACCAATAGAATTCCTTAGTCTTGTTGGCATGACCTAGCGACGGAGGCTTACACCTCCGTGTTTCTCAATCATGTAACTTTCGGGGGCTCGTCCCCCTTGAAAACGATGTACCTTCTCCAGATCAATGAATAAACGCTTTCTTTTGTATAAAACGGTTCTCTGAGTGCTTAGATAATCTGGCTGCAGCGACCTCACCATGACCGATAATCTTCCTGTTGATTGGCTGATGAAGATAGGTCTCACGGGGGTCGCTCCAGGCAAGATCACAAACGATTAAACAAATATCAACTCTAACCACATCAACCTTCAGCTGTCTTCCTCCCATCCCCTACCTTTCCTTTTTCTTCTGCGATCCGAAAAATCCACGACGATCATAACCCTTTCGGGCTCCCTTGCACGCCTGCCTAAAAAATGGGGATCATATTCTCATTCCTCTGGGAAAGCCTTCACCAATGGATTCTTGGGGTGCGCTCTATTGTTTTTGGCCACATAAGCTACTTGAATACTCATCACATAATATCAGTATTTCAAAAATGGCTACGTCTTTCTCAATCGCCCCGCTCCCATCTCTTGCATCACATTCCCAGTCGAACTCTGGATAGAAATTGCCAGAAACCTTGACCCACGCTCAGCACAAAATCTAGCACTTGTGTGCAAGGCGCTAACTGAACTAGCCCTGGACGCTCTCTGGAGAGAGCTTCCCTGCCCGATCGCGAAGCTCTTCAGAAAACTCCCAACCGACCTTCGACAAATAGTCTCATGGCCCGACCAGCCCAAACTAGTAGGTGAAAATTTCCTCTGATTGCATAAATACCTTCCTAAAACATTCTTTAGATTCTCTATCGCTCCCCAGAGGTCGATGATTGGGCTGTGTTCCTCAGGTGTGCCAGCCGGGTCACGATCATTGGCAGCCAAGCTCCAGTCCCACTCCTGCATGAAGGACGTCATTTCTACTCAAGTATGAAACAACTTCAAAAGAGTGGCGTCAAATGCTTGTTTCCAAAGCTAATTCGGTGCTCGGTCACCGCCCCGATCCCCAACGACTCCGACTCCTCACTTCTCAAATGGATGATTCCTTCGGGGCTTCGTTCCCTCGGTCTTTCATGGACTGGAGAAATACAAACCTTAGAGCAGGAAGCGACCGTTGCCACCTTGTCGTTTCATGCAATCAAACAAGCATCCTCCAGCCTCCATCGACTTCGTGTATCCATTGCCGATCAGTCATTCCCCAGCAGTCACACCCTCGGCACTCCATTGATATTATACGGGAGACAACTTAAAGCCGTGCATATCGAGGGGCACCTTTGCAGCTGGCCTAATCTATTGCACCTTTCCCAGCTGCCGAGGCTGCATACGCTGTCCTTGGTCCGTGACGTCGACAATGCTGGGTGGCTGGAGACAATGGAGAAAGGAAGAAACTCAAGCATACAACAGCCCAAGCATTGCTACCCTCGTCTTACAAGTATTATAAGCAATTCCATCCCCATATTGGTATTCGTCCTTCAGCAAGCGACGACAACAAGGCTCACAAAAGTCTCGCTGATCGATATTCACCCGGTTTGCTGGCCAGCCGACTCAGAAGAATTCAAGCGACTGCAAGAATCGCTTTTATTCAGTCTGGTCAAGCATATCGGGCGATTCCCCACCATCAAAATTATTGATCTCCTCTCTCCTAATATCCACCTGAACCAACACGGTCTTACCGAAGCCATAAAACGTCTTTCGGGCTGCCCCCTGATGGAACATCTACGAATCGAAAGTTGTGCGCCACCTTCCGATGAACATCTCCATCAGATCTCTGAAGCCTGGCCTCGCCTTCAACAGCTCCAGTTGAGAGTGCCCTATCACTTCGGACCGTGGGGAAACACCTGGCGGATACATAACCCGGAGCGGATAATGCCATCAGGGTCATTCGTTGGACTCTTGTATCTTACACAAGGATGCCCTGATCTACGTGATCTGGATATTCCCCTGGATGCAACAACTCCCTGCACCTGGTCCGCCATGCGCAGGTTGGACTTACTGTGCTCATTGTCGCTGGAGCGCTAGGTAATTAATGAGAAAAGCTCCACGCAAGGCCAAGTCACCAATGTACTTCTGAGGATCCTTCCAGAGACGGATCAAAATGAATGGCGCACTCGCAGGATCCTTAGCTTCCCAGAAGGTGTTTCACCTTTGACGCCGAAGATCTATCCGACAGTACGACGGCAATTTCTAGGCTTCCAGTGGTACGACATCCTCCACACAGTCGACCGTACAGGGGGGTTCCTCAGAATATCCTCGCACCGATATTAGAAAAGGACATGTATCTAGGACAAATTAGTAGCGAATGGACGATATAGTGTAATTCCATGTATCAAGGGGTTCTAGCTGAATGCTCAACCAATGACTAATCATAAAAGACCTATACATTAGTGAGAACAGCGATGAAGTGTGTGGACTTCCCCTGAAAAGGAAGTTCCGAAGCTCTCCCTTCACACGCACATGAAGATGGCATCTAGTTTTCAGTTCGCCAAGAGATGTAGACAGCGTACCTCTGGTCCCGCTCCTCTCTTAAGGCAGCTCTGCAAGCTTCTCTTCTTTAAATTTCTTGAGAAAGTTAACCAAGGAGCAACTGCTTGCGTGCTCGGAGTCTTTGCAGTGAACGAACCACTCGACGGCAGTCGTCGCGTGGAGAGCAATGATTCACGTCTCATACTAAATTGATGTCAACGTCTTGATGATGTGCTTCCCCTAATAATGAGGTACCAAAACGACCGATGAGAAACGGACGATGGTGGGGTGGAGAGTGAACGAATGGCCAGCGTGTCTGGTCGTTGAACCCGGTCCGACAGTCGCTGACGCCGGTGAGTTTCTGATGTGGGTGGGCGACTCTGAAGGCGAGGTTCAGATACAGGTGTCCGCGTCTTCTGAGGGGCTGTGCCTGGAGAGCGTCTTCAGAGAGTGGAGTTAACGACGGAAGCAGGCCGACGAGCAAGGTGAAAAGACCTCTCACATGAACGGCTGTGTCCTTCAGCGCACCGCCTTCGCCAATCTCCACCGTCAGACTGGTATTATTCCCTCTACCCCAAAACAACATTCACCTTGGCTCATTTCTTTCACAGAGCCTTTTGCGCGTCGCTGATGCTGAGGGGTGGGTACTCGGGCTAATTAACGGGGATGGCGCAATATTGGTGGAAAGTGTGCGGGAACTGGATTGCGAACGGTGGCTTTACGGTCGGTGTCCGACTCGACTTTTTTGTGCTTGGATCGTAGAAGTACAAGGTCGTCCCACAGTTATTGGCAAAGAAGCAAGCGCAAGGCAATCGCGAAGAGGTAGGTAAGATATCTCAAATTCGAGCTACGCACCAATAACACGAACCTGAAGCATCCCAGGCGGACAGAAAGCAGGCAAGAGTTTTTGAGGAGCTTAGAATGCCTAGATTGGATATTCAAGTGAGCGATTTGGAGATTCGGGAATTCTTGACTACGTCTGATTATCTTCTCTTTCCAAGAAATAAATGAGAGTATATGTTGTATGGCAGAAAGTGAGGTTCTTTCTGGGGGAGGGGAAATACTGTTGAATTTCGACCTTAACGTCGGCCATGGGACACGGGACAGTTTTCCTAACGTCACAGACCTTGCGTCAAAGCGTCAAAATGCAATGGGACAAGGGACAGGGTGACGTTTGAAAGTCAGGGACATTTAGGGTTGAGTCGAGGGTCATGTATCCAGCCTCACGGCGATCATGACCGTGCCCTACCGAGCTAGCCATCCATCAGACACAGTCGCCCCCAATCATCATTTCATTGTTCTAAATCCAATCAACTTCCCCATAGGCCCTGCTGCCCTTGAATACCCTCGGTATTTCAAACGTCCCACGACCCTCTGCATTGCTCGACGCTCCGAACATCCTCCCCTGCGATCGCGCCCCGCGTTCTCTACCATTTTCACACTCGACCAGCCACTCGAAATTCACCACCATTGCCAATATCACCCCTGGGACAGCAGTACAGGCTGTCATTCAGCACGGGCGCTCCCCACCACATCGGCCTCGAAGCGCCACCAGCAACACCCCCAAGGCCGTGACCAACAACCCAATCCAAACTCTCTTGGTATAAGACAAGATACACTAGAGCTTGTTATGTAGAGCGCAATTGTATATAAGGCATTGTGAGCGCATCCAGCAACGGTGCTTGTGCGCGGCGGTGATGCAAATGAAATGGTAAGATCCCTGCCCAGAGTCGGTGGTGGTCTGAGACTGATTCCCCTTTTCAGGTACATGGTTTGCTTTGGAAGATAGAGTGTTTGTGGAGTCGTCAAATTATGGTTCTGTAGTTCCTGTTTCTGGCTTGAAGCCGTCGTGTCGGGCTTCCGTTCTCCCCGTGCTTTCATTATCTCTTGCCTTTCCGGGATATTGATTTCCGGATTTTCAGCCAGTATGAGGCTTATTGAAGGTGAGCTTCACATATAAATACTTGCATGGCTACTCATATCCTGTCAACCTCTTCCATAGTCCACATTGCTCTCCCCAGTCCACATTCCCCTCCCCAGTCCGCACTGCTGGCCCCAGTCTTCCCAACCTCCAAATTCTTTTTTCGCCACACACAAATCGTAACTCATCCCCAACACCATTCTCGATAAAACTCATGAACATTCCGCCGGTATTTGTTCCCTACCTTCAATCAGGAGGGAGCATCGGTCACTCCGCCTCGACAGGTTTGTACAACTGCCGATCCACACAAATAGAGTTCTGATTATATTAACTTTGGATAGATACTCCCATCATTATTGAGGATGACTTAGATGGTATTGATGGTCTTCCAATCGAGGTGGTTCCATCCTTCGTTTGGGATGCTCTCATCCCCCCTTCGGCACTACCCGTCAGCGACCTCCTTTTGCACTATCCCCAGCAATCGTTAAGCTCTGCCCTTTTCATCGCTCTCAGTACCGAGGCTCCGACCCATCTTATTGACAACTTTATGGACAACTCACTGGTCATCGCCAAATTACGGACTTCTCGACTCCCGTCTTTACATGTTCTGAGTGACATCCGCCGCGCGCTTTCAACTGCTGAACAGAATGTCTACCATTCTATTGTACTATCCAATGGATCGGATCAGGGACGTTTCCCGCTTTGGATAGAGAAATGCATCACGCAAATGGCTGCCGTTGCAAAATCGTCCGCTGACTGGCATGCTGCCCGAGATTGGCTTCAACATCTCGAACACTCCTCTCACACACGAACATGCCTTCTACGGCTTGCTGGCCTACCCTGGAACTCTTCTCTCCCTTACACCACCCACATGCTCACATCCAACCTACCGACATTTCTTGGGGACAACTGGCTCAGTGATGAACACATGAACGCGGCGGGGGATTGGATCAATCACCAGCTTGGCCCTGACTCGCCAATCCGAGTGCTCAATACTCACTTCCTTGGGGCTCTCGCAGCAAATCGACTCCAGCATCACACTTGGACCCCCAGCTGTCCACGAAAACTGGACGAGATGGTCCGCAGTGGCAAGGTGGTTCTTCTACTGGTCCCTATCTTCCGTCCCGGACACTGGACCTTCCTCCAAGTTCATGTTACGGAGAGAAGCTGCATTTATGTTGACTCTCAAGATCCTGAGAGCATCCTCACTCCACCGGAGGTCCTGGAACTACTTGATTGGTGGTTAGAAACCGCTGATCCGCTCCCATTTCCCAATCCGTTATCCGAAGAAGACTGCGACTTCCCAACCAGTCATCAGACGGACAATCACTCGTGCGGCATTGCTGTGCTCTCAGCCATGGCACATGTTGCCCTTGGAGAAGAGCCTTGGGAGCAGCAAACAGCGTCCCAGCATCGAGAGGAGTGGTTCATACGTCTCTCCAACACGTGTGTGAAGTCATCTCTGGGGGTGAGTGATTCTCCACTGTCTATGGTATCCTCTCTAACATACACTGGCATATTTTACCTCAGGATCACAACCAACAATCACCTTCTCCTTGGGAAGAATCACTTGCCTTTGATGTTCATCCATCCGACTTCTGCGATACCAACTTTTTCGCAATCGTTACCACCAGCTCTCCTCACCAAAACAGAAAACCAGTGAACAATCCAGCCTCGCCCTTACCTCTGCATCCGACCAGCTCAAAGATAAAACCTGCCGGCATTAAGAAAAAACCGAGAAGCACTAGAGATTTTAAGCGCCTCAAACAGTCCACGTTACCGTTTGCCTTAATTCCACGAGAAGAATGGCTGGAGCAGGAGCGCCAGAAAGCGGAAAGGGTGCGATTGGAGAAGGCCGAGGTGCAGGCTTTGGTTGAACAAGACAGGGTTCGGCTGTTGGCAGAAAAGAGGGGCTATGAACGCATGCGGAAGCAGATCTACCGCAAGCGAAAGCGTGAAGACGAAATTGCCACCGGTATTCGGGATGTTCATGGGAGGAGGAGAACGAAAAGGACAAAGGTTAGTACCTACTAGCCGCTTCATTCTTTGAACCTTTTCTCATTGGCTACTATGGTATAGGTTCTTCAACTCAAGGACCACAGTGCAGACACCGTTCTTGCACCAGACTCTGTTGCAGAAGTTTCTCGTCCTGCTCGTCAGTTCAAGCAGGATGAACGAGGGAAGCGGCGACGAAACCGAGCTGGCCGGCCACAGAAGCAACAGCCGAAGCCAGCTAAGCGGATCAATTGGACCTCTCCGTTCCTCTTTGAGCGGATTAACACGGTCGCGCAGAGGGTCGGCTTTCCGTGGAGCCCGGCCGAAATTGCTCGACGCCTTCGACAACTAGACCCGATATTTACGACCCTTCGACCTCAGCGCATCTCCCAATGGCGTGATAACCGCATAACCGACCGATTGGTCTGGCGCGATGGCATTGTCAAAGCTGTTCTACATGGAAACCGTCCGCATGGAATTACAACACGGAAACATATTTTTGTGAGTTCAGCCTTGATTAGTTGCACCATGCACGGCATAGAAGACTGAGATAGCCTCCACCCAGGATCCATATCCCGCCATGGTTGAGGAAATCAAATCGCAATTAGAGCAAATGCGTAACCTGGGACTCGCTCTCGAGCTTGGGACGGTTCAAGCCATGATCGTTGCATTTGTGGAAAGAGATGCCCCTCACCTTTTCACCTATCGCGGCAAGAATGGGGAGGGAACTCCGTTTCGGTGCTCAGATGAGTTTGTTCGCAAGTTCCTCAAGACAAATCTTAACTGGACTTGGAGACAAGCAACCAAAGCCGCTCAGAAGCTCCCTGTTGATGCCGCACAACAAACCCGCCGCACCTTCCTTCGCATGGCCGCTACAATTCGCGATGAAACCATTGATCCGTGTTTCATCATTAATGCCGACCAGACTCAGGTTGTCTACTACTCAGGGACCCAGAAGACATATGCACCGAGAGGATCAAAGCAGGTGGCTGTAGTAGGCCAGGAAGAAAAGCGCGCATTCACGTTAATGGTCGCAGTCTCGCAGGATGGATCGGTGCTACCTTTCCAGGCAGTGTACCAAGGAAGAGATCCTCGTCGCTCTTTGCCAAAGCCGTCGTCGCGCGACTACCGGGAGGCGTTGGATCGGGGCTTTCGGCTCGATGTTTCGGGAAACTCGAGCTACTGGTGCACCATCAGTACGCTCCAACTTTGGGTTACCCACATCGTCGTCCCATACTTCCAAAAACTCCGCACGGATCGTAACCTTCCAAACCAACGCTGCATCCTCTACATTGATTGCTGGTCGGTCCACAAATCGACCGAATTTCTGGATTGGATTCGAGGAACATTTCCTTGGATCTATGTGCAGTTCTGCCCCGGTGGGTGCACGTCTATATTCCAGCCTTGCGATGCGTTGCCACAACGCGTCCTCAAGACCGCTATCAAACATGCGTGCCATGCCGATGTGGTCAACGAAGCTCTGCAACTTCTCAAAACTCGAGGAGATGGGGAGGTGGTTCTCTTAGATCGGACGGTTGGCACTCTCCGTGACCGGACTCCTCATTGGCTTATAAAGGCCCATGATGCGATCAATAAACAATCCTTAATCAAGAAGGTGAGCTGTTCGGCTTTCTGATTTACTTCGGGTGAGCTCATACTTATGATTTCTATTTCAGTCCTGGGCGATATGTACTACTGGGCCATTCAATCTCTCTCATGAAAGCCTAACGAGCCGAGAAGCAAAACAGGCACTCCTTGATCTCCGTATCGAAGATCCCGAATTTTTCGCGGCCATCACGTCCGGTCAGGCCGAGATGCCCAAGGCTCTGGATCAGGACCATGTAAACACAGATGATTTCAAACTCTTAGAAGAAGAAGAAGACCTAACAATAGGGGTTTCCGTTGATGACGGTAGTTCTGCTGTTGATCCGGAGAGCGAGGATGACTGGGCATTTGGCGAGGACCACCTAGAGCGGAACGCATGGTGGAATGAAGATCAAGAGTATTGTCTCTAGGCACACTAGTTGATTACTATTTTATTCGAAAACTAGTTACATTAGATGTAGATTAGGCTTCCATAATTTTGTAAGCATATCGGCCATCAAAACCTAATTTACTTAGCTAACGTCGGGGACACCTGTCCCCTGCGTCAAATCGCAACGGGACAACGGGACATGTGCAAAATAGCGTCGAGTCGAAGGGCCCCGGGACACGGGACCGACGTTAAGGTCGAAATTCAACAGTATTGCGCGGCAACGTGGCTGCACCTGCCCAGATGGACCCGCGTGATTCATCGATTAAGATGGAGTGCCCCGGGGGGGGGGGGAACGGTGAACCCAGGTTGTTGAGCTTGCTGTGGGGGCGGCCGCACTGACTGTTGCTGAGACTGCTGCTGCTGCTGTTGCGACGGATTTCCGCACAACTTTATTCTCGCTCAGGGCGTTGAAAACGCAAAAGGAAATAGT
>KN823298.1:16755-28758 GCA_000827465.1 Tulasnella calospora MUT 4182
TACCAACTATCCCGGCTATCAAGCAAGGCTGGGCGCTATTTTTCGCTAGAAACCGGGGGACTTTGCTATGGACCTATTACAGCTATATTGCCATCATAGCACTACAAAGTAAGGTTGGATTTTCCTGATGCAGATCGGCCATCCATGCGTCGTCCCGTATCTTCTCCGCCGCGTATGCTGCCTTGTGTATTGCTCGAATAAATTCTTCGCATTCATGCCCATCACTCCCTAGGAACATAATATCCTCTATGGAGAGGTCACAAATGAGTCTCTGGGGAACGTTGAAAGCCAGCTCACCACCGCTGGACATGAAGTGTAATGACTCGAAGCAAAGGCCAAGGCGCTGTTAGTTCCGACAGGATAGTGTGATTTAAGCGCTCGTGATGAAGGTGTCTTGGAGGGACTACCACTGGCCGCTATCGAGGAGTTGCTGGAGAGTGGAGGTCCAGGCGCTCGAAGGCTGTGGGAGTCACGGCACACGCCACATGCTTATGAAGCCAGCCACAATAGCATTATGCGTGGCCACGCAATTCGAGATCAAACTCCTCTTCTGCTGAGGCAAAAGGTGAGATTGAGCTTTGAAAACAATCCACTGAGGCACAGGAAAATCTGGGCGTCGCTACTTGCCAGATCCATTAATAACCAGCGGGCCTCAGATCGTCTTTCATCTATACTACTCAATGAGGAAAGCACCGCAATAGTATAGGGCACGTGCGATTGACTGCATCAAAAGAGTCACAGAACGCGGATACGCCATGTACTTTTAACGAGTCCTTCGTGTAGTCTAGTTAGACTCATTAACTCTCCTACGTCCCCGAGCTTTTAGCATAAGTAGAACCATCGATCAGCCGGCTCTAACCGATGTCCCTATCGCAAGAAAATATAGAAGCGATTTGAATGAAGCGTGGCAGTTTACAATCGAGTCGGCAAGAGGCGTGTTCGAAAGCCAGGTTAGAACGGTACACCGTTAAATGTCTTCGAAGAAAAGTTTCTAAATTACGTGATGAGTATAGGTCATCAATTCAAGGTCTAGTTCAAGGGGACAGTGCAGCGTACCACTGGGCTCCAATAACCCGTCCACTTTGTTAGAAATGCCCCAGCATCGGCAGCCACCAGAAGGCAGATACGTTTGGTCCCAGAGTTTCTATTGGAAAATACGCGTAACCCCATACATGCTACATAATCGGTTCGTTGTCAGTGTGAAAAATTTCATCCTTAAAGACTCGGCATACCGCAACGATCTTCTCCAAAATGTGGCCAAACTGTGTTATCTGGCCTTACGTTCCAGATGGCCGTATATCCAGGACCATTTTGGAATGTGGAGGTCGATCTTTGCGCACCCGCACAGTCGAACGCCGTAACAACCGCGTGACTATCCAACCAGAATGAGATTTGACTTGGCTTGAAGCGGAAAGCAACCTACTCGAAGGACCCAATGGCTGTCGAGGGGGAAGTAAATAGCCAGTGCATCCCTAACACCTGTTTATTTTCCCCTGTACGCTAAGGTTAAGATGTCTGGATCAGCGTGTCTGGTACACCGCCAATAATATCAACCTGACCTCGATCTCGATCTCATATACCTTTCCTCCAGAAAAATACGAGACGAGCAGAGCGTCATCCACGGACGCACCGCCACCTACACAGCCTCCGTGACATGTATTCCCGTCACCAATATAACCAAAGTCCACGGAATTCTCGCCGATCACCTTGAGTCGACCCTTCCGAGGTTGTGGCGGAGGTAAAGCAGCGCCTGCTGCCGTTAGGGGATCGTAATATTGGCTATGAAATCATTATATATATTTCAGTCTTACTCATATGGACTTCCAAATGGGCGAAATAAACCGCTCGAACCCAAGATTCCCAACCGGCGTGCCACCAGCCTGATCAGGCGGGGGGTATCTTGTTAAAAGAGCTTGGCGCAGCAGTCTCCAGTCGCTTTGAATATCCGAACCAAGGTTTTCGTAGTATCTGAGAGCTGAACCGTCCAGGCAAGTGGAAGCAAAATCGGCCATCCAAGCATCGTCGCGGATCCTTCCAGCCGCAAACGCCACTTCGCGTACAGCTCGGATGAATCCTTCACACGCTTCCCCTTCCCGTCCGTAAAATAAAATTTTCTCTGGAAGTAGAATTAGTCATATTGAAGCCGTGTATGGGGAAGCAATTGCTACTCCGCATACCATGATGGCCATCCATTGATGCTGAATCTGTGTGAGCTACGGGATCCAATCAGGATACGGCGCCTGAGTAGGAAGTAAGCTGGATGACCAACAATCTTTTAGAGTTATGTGCTGATTTTTGGTCACGCAACGGGTCGGCGTACAGATTGTGGTTTGGGTTTGGGGGGAACGCTGAAAGGCCGCGCCTCGTGTTGTGCAGCGGTCACATGCCAAAACTCGTACTGATGGACGCGAGAAGACGGAATATGCCCTGCCTTTGCTCACTACTCACTCGCCATTTACTTGCACAACTTTCAGCTGATGTGATTCTATACAATTTTTCTTGCCCTCGCGGAGTTATCCAGCTTGGAGGACAAAGAACTGCACAGCCTGGGCCGGCATTCTGAGCGAGAGTCTCACTCCCACGTCTGGAGGTATCAATACAACGTTAACAATAAACACCGGCCCCATGTACTTGAGATAGGGTTACATATTCTATGTACATATGTGTCCGCTAGAATCTTTTACGAAGCGTGCAACATGTGGCTTCCTGTGCAGGAGCATGTGGGCTCACCCACCAACCGTGAGAGGGACGTCAATGTTATTCAATACCGACGGCGTTCGATCGTCAGGCTCAAACGTGCTCTTGGAAGACCCTACGTTATATACTTGGCAGTCTGTACATGTTGCTATGACTTTCAGGACTTCACCCGAAATTCCCTCCTCTTGCGCTTGTACAACCTAAGAGCTTTCGTCGGGCTTTGGTCCCCCATCTATAGCGCCACGGAAATATCCGTGTTATGTTCTATTCCAAAAAGGTCCTCTGGCGTAACCCGCCCTCACATTTGGACGCTCATCATTGAACGGCACGCGGGTCTCCTGCTTCTGTAGTCAAAGCACAAGGGCGCCCCCGGCACCGAACCTCCGTTCCATCGGCCTCACCACAAGGGGTCAATTTCTATAGGTCTCCTTTATTCCACGTGACTGGTTTTCACATTGAGCAAAGGTTAGGAAGCGGGAATTGGCATCGCTTTCTGCTTGTAACAAAGGACTTCAACGATAAGCGAGCATACGTGTTCCCGGGAAAAGATATCCAGCGGCAATCACTCCTGACTATAAAGAGTCCTGAAGAAAAGCTCTCCACATCCATCTTCACCAGCTCCAATCATTCACTGTACACTCCTAGTGACGGCTTATCCGAAAAGCTACCATGCTCTTGTCTGCCATTTCTCTCGTTCTTCTCGGCGCCACCGCTGCTCTCGCTGCTCCTCGTGATATCCAAGGACGCGGGTGTGGCAGCAACCCCCCCGTCGGCAAAGTTGCTAAGGCAGAGGCCCAATTCTCCCAGCAACTTCAAGCTCAAGGCACAACCGTCGAGGCTCTCGGATCTTCTGGCAGTGAGGACATCGTTTTTAAATGCCTCACCTCAAGCTGATCGCATGCCCCCTGGCGCAGAGTTAAGCAAAGCCATCAATGTATACTGGCATGTAATCCAAAAGGACGAGGTACGAATGAGCTATCGATCTCCAGTGCCTTCCGCTGACCAAGTCTGGCCCAGACGGAAGAAGGCGGCCATGTCACCGCCGACCAGGTAACTGAGCAAATCGATGTGCTCAACCAAGGCTACACGGCTGGAGGTATCAGCTTCAAACTTGCCGGCACGGACTACACGACAAACGAAGAATGGTTCAACGGTTTGGGTCCAGACGACTATAATGATGACGTTAAGAATGCGCTGCGCAAGGGTGGAAAGGGCGACCTGAATGTTTATTCGACTGGCTTCGTCGAAGGTAGTGGTGCAGGGCTCTTGGGGTACTCGACCTTCCCAAGTGATTACTCCAGCAATGTAAGTGGACAACCTGACTAGTTTCTTAGAGCTGGACTTTGACTACTGACCCTCGGCAGCCTAAGGATGACGGCGTCGTTTTCCTTTACTCTTCTATTCCCGGAGGCAGCACCACAAATTACAACCTTGGATATGTGAGTTCTGTCTAGGCGAGAGGAACGAGAGTTTTAGCCTATTAACGGCCTTTCCGACTAGACTCTAACTCACGAAGTTGGTCACTGGGTCGGTCTCTACCACACCTTCCAAGGTGGCTGTTCCGGCTCTGGAGACCAGGTCTCAGATACGTAAGCGTGCCACGCCGCCCCAGGACTTAGGATATCGTCTCTAACTTGCATTATGACCCAGTCCCGCTGAAGCCAGTCCGGCCTCTGGATGCCCGACCAATCGCGACACCTGCAAGAACAGTGCCGGCAAGGACCCGATCCACAACTACATGGACTACAGCGTGAGGATCCCCACTGAGCTCTTATCCCATGTCGATACTGACTCGGGGATCGCAGTATGACTCTTGCATGACAGAGTTCACCAAGGGACAGTTCACTCGGGCTCTCGCTCAGATCAAGACTTACCGTGGTCTTGCTTAGGGTCATGGCCTAAAGTTGGCAGGAGGATCGATTAATTGGTAGTACAATTGCCCCAAAATAACTATTGAAATCCGTCTGGTTGTCCTTTGCGAGCAGTTAGGACAAACGCTCCCTGACTCAACAATCCTGAAGGCAAGAATGGATAGTGAAAAGTAAAAAAGTGCTCAATCGAAGAAAACGCGACCACTCTGGTCCAAACGGAAGTTCCGGACCAAGACTACTCTGGCACAGACCCATCCTCCGCCGAGTCTAGAAGGCTGTTGGAGAAGTCCCCGATCGTTAATTTTATCGCTTCCGGCGGAAACACACAACACATCGCTCACCTATACTGCTTCATCAAAGAGCATTCCCCGCCATTCTCAAGGTCAATATTGTAAGAGTAGAAGTAGCCTTCAGACGAGATGACCATCACATGTGGCATGGTCCTGTGGTCCAGGGTAAATAAATGCGGTACACTCTCCACACAGCCATAAAGTCGTTACATACCCGCTCAATGCAACTACACAGCGAACGCCTGAAGTTGGGAGCTTGAGATGCGCGAAGTCCCGCGATGGTTCCCAGACCTCGGCCAGCGGGTTGGGCAAAAAGCCACCCATACCGCCAGCTACACTTCGAGCCATATTCATTGACCGTCGCTTCAACGATTGACTTGCGACCGGAAGCAGTCAGTGCTTCTGCACCTGAATAACCCTGACTCACTCACCTGACGCCACTCTTCTTCTTCCCATCGATAAATGCTTCGTAACCTCCTTCCATCGCCCCGCTGCCTATTTGACTGTCCATGGACGCCGCGCTCGGGCTGGCTTGGCCATTCCGTGACGCCGAGCTGGAGTTACCACCGCCCTTCCCTCCCGAAAGCTTGAAGATATGCACGGTATCTGTTGCAGAACTCACGGCCAGTAACGAGCTGACTGTATTGAACGTAATAGAATGAATTCTTGCGCCTTGCATCCCTCTTCGGAATTGATACAGCTTCTCAGCTCCAGGGAGGCTGAAGACCCGGATCACTGTCCCCTTTGTGCTGCATGTCGCGAGCATGGTCCCAGTGCTGTTTATGCTCAGGAGAGCGATCGGGGTCTTATGTGCTTGAACGACATTGACTACGCTGAGGGACTTGGTATCGAAAATGAGGGCGTCGCAGGATTGTGCTGGTGCTGCTGAACTTGAGGGCTGCGTCGTGGAGAGTGGTGAATTCGGTGATGGTATTGGAGACGGATAAGCGAGGTAAGAAGGATCGGAGGAAGGTGACAGAGCGACGATCGCTACCAAGCGCGGTGTCAGATGCGTTTCCCAGCCGCGGAGGATGAACAAGCTCACCGTCAGGGTTCTTTGTAGTTTCAATGACATGTAGGAGCTTCATATTGCTAATGTCGTAGATATAGATTTCCACCTCCAGTACGACCACCAACGTCTTCCTATTGAGTTTGACAGCGAGGATAGAAGAAGGGAAAAGCAGTTCGCAAATCATGGATTGACGCTGAACGGGAGGTCAAGATAACGTCAGGGCCTACATTGCATCGCGTTTTGCTAGAGCTTACCTTGGTGTTGACGATTTGGAGCTTTCTAGGGCTTGACGATGGCTGGTCTGCTGCACCGACAAGTGCAATAAGGGACGTGCAGAATAGCATCTCGACAATACCACGCGCTCCATCGTCTGCAAGAAAAGAAACGTTGACTTCTCGGTCTCGACATCCCCCCGGTTGCTTTGCTCACTTTTCGTGTACACCTTTCCAAATGGGTCACAGTTGGTGATGCTGTATCCTTTCTTCGTCCCTACCGAAATGCAGCTGAAGCGGTAAACATGAGCTTGGACCCAGTATTATCTTCGTCAAGAACTAACGTGTAGTCTTGGTTAAAGTTCGCAAAGAGCATATTAGAGTTCCCCTTGTCTGACATCTTCGGCGCGGTTGAACGAGTGGTTGGATATAGGAGGTGGATGACAGAGACGGCGGTCGCAGCGTGGTTGCGTTCCGGACTGCGTCGCGGAAAGCCGAACTCTACTTTTCCCATCGTCGACAACCATGACACACGTGAGTCCGAGGCGCATGAATATCATTTTCGAAGCAACGACAACATCGGTTCGGCTAAATATTCCTTGAGATGTTTTTCTTGCTTCGAGAACTCCACTCTCCGGGTATTCCGTGGTATTTAAAGTCCGCGATAGGTGGACAGTTGGCCAGCCATGCGAGTGCATTGGCCGGGGGTGAATTGGTTCATGCAGGAATCGTACTATCGATAAAGTTAGGTGAGTTAAAGTAGCAGATTTATCTCCCCTTCGACACTAGGCTTACGCTATAGTCCATGTAGTTGTGGACGGGGTCGAGACCGCCGCCACTGCAGGTGTCACGATTGGTGGGGCACCCAGATGCAGGGCTTGCTTCAGCAGGACTAAGTCAAAGTACGATTAAGTAGGGTGAATTGATCAAGGATGAGAGCTCCAGCTTACGTATCAGAAACGAAATCCCCAGAACCGGAGCATCCGCCTTGGAAGGTGTGGTAGAGACCGCACTGCGACAGAGCCCAAAGGTTAGTCTCTCAGCACCGAACGCGCGGACCGGAAGTGATTTACCCAGTGCCCGACTTCATGGACGGCAGTCTAGTAAGTAGATCGTGAGTTCGACGCATTCATTGAGTAGCCATTCAGAGAGAAGCTTACATAACCCATGTTGTAGTTCTGGTTGGTTCCACCGGGAAGAGAGGAGTATTGCATGACAACCCCATCGTCGGTAGGCTGCAAAGGTCAAATTTTGAAAAAGATAAATGACACGCAAGGGCCATTCACTACAATATCACTCACGTTACCCGAGTAATCGCTTGGCAAGGTTGCATATCCTAGAAGGCCGACACCGCTTCCGGACTTGAACCCAACGGTGTAGATATTGAGAGCATTAGCTCCACCTTTGCGCAGAGCTGACTTCATAGCGGTCTGGTAGCTACTGTCAGGACCGGCGCTGTTGTACCAATTGGCGTTGGTAGTCCAATCCGTTCCGGCAAGGGTGTAGCTAATTCCGCAAGAGGCGTACGCCCGGTTCATGACGCTGATTTGATTGGCGATTTGGTTATTTGGTATGTTGCCTTGTGCTAGGGACTACATGGCTCGATAATCAGCGGTGTGAATAGCCGAGGAAGCTGAGGTGACGCTTACAGTGCCAGAGCGAACCACATGGAAGTAAACCGGAATGCTTTTAGTGGCCGCTACTAAAGTTACGAACCTCCGTTAGGCGTATGAAGTAGCCAGGTAGAAATGGTATTGGAGCGTACCGGTGAAGTTTCCAGTTGACTCGGTAGAGAATCCTTGGGCAGCGAGATCCTTGGCGTACTGGGCTTCGGCCTTGGCAATCTGACCAGCGGAAGGACTGTTACCGCAGCCGCGAGGCACAGTTCCCGGAGCAGCAAAAGCTGAAATGGCACCGAAAAGGAAAGTGATGGTGAAAGAGAGCATGGCTAATGAGCGAGTGGGGTTTGGCTAGAGAGCGAGTGAGGGTTGGCTAGAGAGCACTGGGATCCGAGACAGAATGAGATGGAGATCAAAATAGTCCCAGAGGCTGGCGCGTTTTATACAGTGAAGGCGTCTCACAGCAGCATAGGAGAAATACTGTGATACACGGTGGTGCAGAATTCCGATGCTGTTAGTCGGGAGGGTTGACAGCGCTGCAGGACACCGAGAAGTTCTTCCAGGGTCCAATGCCATAGTTACACTTCAAAGCGGGTTTCCCTGGTTTCGTAATGTTTAGTGCGGTGATAAAGGTAAGAGAAGGACCCTAGCCTGAAATGGGCTCAGTGGTGACCGATTCCAGATCCATTTCAGCAGGTGGTCTGTCCTACCTACCACTCATGTACGGACTCTGAATGGTCATCTGTCCAGTCGAAGCAATCGATGCGCTCGGATACCGACGCCGTCCACTCCCAATCCGGAACGAACCGCCCCCCCTCGGAGCGCTCAAGCACCGGGAAAAAATAGTTCCATTATAACGAGCGATGTCTTGGCAGACTCATGGTTCCATTGGGTTCTTTACCTGATCAGTGTAATAGACGCCGCCAAGACTCTCGAACGCGTTTTGCTGTCTGGCGGTGTTAAGGGGGAGAATGTGAGACCGCATGCGGTTGTGCGTTGGACCATACATTAGGGAAAAAAAAAAAGGCCAGAGCCATGGTTGGAAAAGTGTACTTAGTATAGAGAGTTAACGCCCATCGCTTGTTCTTCACTCTGTAGCACTTTGCGTTGGCGGTAGTCGCATTAAGCTATTACACATTAGGACCCTCCCGATAGCCGGGTTAATTCCATATGTACGGTGCACCTGATACAAGTCTCCCTCACTACCGGGAAAGCCCGAAGACCCCTCACTATAGGCAGCAATAGAAGACTGCGAGGCGCATCACATCCCGCTTACAAGACGATTTTCTTGGTGCTACTTCTAGGAATATTCATCGGAGAGCGTGCGGCAAGAGGCTTATGTTCACTGTGATTACCAAAGAGATACTCAGTCTTCACATATGCAGAACTATGTATCGGTTACAGCCCTAACTAACCGGTACTTGTTCTAGGCTCCTGACACCTCGCCGGGTACGGGGGAATAAGGGCCCGGGGTGCGGTGCGTCTCGAGTCCAAGTTTGGGAACAACAAACGCGATCGAACTCTTAGCCGAACTCTCCAGCTCCGTCGGATGGGTCCCAAAGCACGAAGTCAACAACGCCGGTCAATGAGTATCTCCGAGCGCTCACTCACTTTCCTTCCGACACAAGCTAATGTATCCAGGTGATCTCCGAGCAGCTTTACGAATGGGGACACGGCTCTGAGGTGGCAAGTGCGACTTGCCAATTTTCACCCGTCATGTTGGATGAGCACTCAAAGCCCGAGACTGCTCTAGGTATGGTGAAACTTACCAGGATCTCGACATGCTAGTCGGCGATCTGCAACTTCCTCGCATGTTATAATGTCTTGGCATCACCGGCGCCAAAGCCCACATCTCCGTTGGTGAGTCTCCCTTCCCCCCATTCTTACTAAACTACAAGACTAAGGGCACCCGCAAACAGTGATTATACCGTCGAAGTTTGTGGTTCATGATAGACCGCGTAGCTCTTTGCATCGCCGCGCGTTGGTCAGGCAAACGGGCTCACCCTGCATTCGCTCTCTTGCACTCTGTCCTTCCTTGACCCCCACCATATCATCTTACTTTGTAGCTCTCTTGTGGGTAAAATAGAAGTTTATTTTATTTTGTACCGTATGCTTTGCCATATACAGCCGTGATCCGAACAATCCACGGGCAGAATTAACCGAGGACTTGAAGAGGTCTACTCCACAATTTACGAGTGTGACTAGGTCATTATAAGGTCATAATCTGCTCTATCAAGTCTAACACTACAGATACGGACGCCACATCACCCGGGGGGTCACTATGGAACCATGTGTCCGATGGACATTGGACACTACGGTACGCTACAAAGTCACGAGATTTTTTCCCGATGGATGATTCGAAGGTCTTCCGCGCTTCTTTAAATTTCGGGACTCTCGCTTCGATCGGACATTGCAAGACTAATAAGGTATTAGTGAGACTTACACGTGATTGTTGGCCAGACTGAATTACAGCGGGGCTTGAAATCGTTCGGTTAATTCATGGTGGAGCTGAACATGAGCGCTTGCCCTTATGTAGGCACTTGGACCATGTGTATCGAGCCCACAGTACTGAGAGTCGACGTGAAGCCCAGGGGAACTTCGGAGGCCGGAATTGATTACACAGGGGAGAACAGCGTGTTTGGTCGGAAACCATCCGGAGAGTAAACAAAGAACCTGGCTACGCTTGCCCCATTGGAGAGGTCACATGCCCCTTTGGGAAGGCACCTTTCCGTTGGTTTCGTGTCCTCTTCATGTTTTACAGCCGAGCATGGCGGTTTCCCACTTGCGTAATTTTATTCTTCTGGTGAGGAAGGCCTGGGGCATAGCCGAAACTGGGAGGGACAAGGGAATTCCCACCGTTCGATTCCACGAAGGGGGTGTGGCGTCAACCACCAAACATCTCTATTCTTCCTCAGGGTAACAGAATTCGAACCTCAGCCATTCGGAGCAATTTCCCTGCGGGTATATATAAAGAAGGACTGCTATGGCAGACCCTACACCCGATCCAAGTATGTGCGCCATCTTTGCGGCTTTGGGGACCAATGGCTCACTTCCGACCGCGAAGGATTCAAGTACATCCCATTCGGAACAGATCACCCGGTATTCAAAGGCATCGATGGGGTAGAAGCGGAAGAATGGGTATGCGCGATTCGCCAAAAAGCGTTATCCCTCCGGAGGCAACGCGACAACGACTGGATAGCGGACTTTGCGTCGACTTGCTTCGTCGGAGACGCCTTACGGTGGTACGAAGATTTGGATGAAGACACTCAGAGGGACTGGAGGAAGCTCAGGCTCGCTCTTCTCGCTCAATGGCCTGCGCCTTCTCAACGAGACCAAGCCGCCCCACCCAACCCCCAAACGCAAAGGTGAGTGAAAGGGGAAAGGCCTCAATTGCACCAAATATATCCCCAGTGGTAACCAAGACTCGCCGTGTTTTACTCCACTTTGTAGTGCTATTATTCCAACTCCAGCTGCGGCGCCACCTGTGAACACGGATGGTACTCGGATCGGCCGTATACGAATCATCGCTACTGATAACCGGACAGGAAGCATCACTTTCAGCGGGTATGTATCTCGGACCATCAACACGTTCGGGTGTCACGTCGCCACGAAAGATTTGGCCGAAGCACTGGTTGTGCGAGTGGAGTCAGATGGGGCAGGACCCTCGCAGTTGAAGATGGAGGTGAGTGAATTGTTGAATCTTCGGCTCTTCCACCCCAAATTCACGAAGACGGCCGTAGAACTCGTCAAGTGGGCTGAAATGGCTCGGAGTTTCATGGGCTTTCCCCCAACCTCAGATGACATCGGGGTCGACTCAGTGAGCGAGAGGAGATTCATCAGAGAGGAGCAACGCGCTTACCAATTCTCTGCCCCGCTTCTCGCTCCGCCAGATTTGGATACCTGGCTGCAGTAGCCGAGAACGACGACAACTCGTCTTGCGGGAAACACGGCCTCATGCGGTCTGCGATCTGGAATGTCGACTCTATGGCAAATAAGAATCTCCGAGGAATCTGGTCTAGCCCTGGTCGTAGGTGAAAGCTTTTGTTCATCAAAGCTTGAGCGCTTAAGTTCCCTCCTTAGTTCCACCATACGACCTCGCTACTGTCTATCACTCGGACCATAAAATAATCGACTTGGTTGCTGGAAGTGCCTCATTTATCAATGCCAATTCAGGATGGTACACGGCGGTATGTGCAATCCGTTGTTACCGAACACCTCTTTTGCTTGTTTACTTATATGAACTGCAGGCGTTGGAGTGGGACGAGATTTGAGTTCTCCCAAACCTCGAATGGTGCAACTGTA
>KN823299.1:0-42650 GCA_000827465.1 Tulasnella calospora MUT 4182
ACCTTGTCAACAAACCAACGGGATCCAGCACCACGAGTGGGAGTGAAGTGAAAAGTAGATAATTTGTACGTGTTTGCTAGATACGCTTTAAGTACTGTTTGTTGTGACCTGAGCGATCTCTTTCTTCACCTCCGTTGAACTAAGAGATCGAACAGGTATGATTATTCTTACTACTATTAGCTAGTATAATACGAAACCTCCGTTGAACTAAGAGATCGAACAGTTCGTGTTTTCACAACACAACCGAGGCACCGATAACCGGATCGCAAAGCGACGCCCAAGGTGATAATTTGGGTATGTACGAGTTTGTTATTTCCCTCGCCATACGTTTACTTAGGCGGTCTTTCCCATCAGCCGATTACGCGCTTCCCCCAATAATTGACGCAACGAGAAACGGCTTGATCAGCTCATTTTCGGCCATTGCTGTTGTCGTAAGTCACTAAACTTTCTACGCACGGGAGGTAGAAGATTTCGACACCCTATCCATCTAGGCCGCCTTGCTAGCCGGCATAGAATCCGCATTTCTCACATTGATAAAAGATTCCGCAAACGATTCTCCTTCCCACCATTCGAGTCACAAGTTTCGGGAAGCAGTCAATACCTTGATATACTTATCAATTATTTTCGATCTTGGGGCGGTATGGAGTTCAATGCTAGCGATTGACGCTCTAGGCGAGCTGCCGATCCGAAACGCTCCCCCCCAGACGAACGTCCCGAATTTTACTGCTGAAACTACCGCCTACCATGCCATGACCGCTTACGGGCTGCCGAGGTGGTTTGTGTTTATAGCGGTGCACGGTACGGAGCATGCTACCATTGTCGGCTACGAACTCGATGTCGAGGAGTCTAACGTTTACAAAATGCAGCCCGGATTTCAGTGCTCTTTGGGAGCTTATGCGTCGCCTTTCAGCTATTGTTCTATATTCGGAAGCACGAAGCCTTGTCGGTATTCATCGCAACTACCATAATAGGGCTACTCGGGAGCATTCCGATTGTTTTTGCTATTTTGAAACACTACTTAATGTAGGTCGAACTGTATGTCCTGGACCATATATGTAGATACCAAGTTATGAGCGAATGTGTCATACATGGGATCATGAAAGGATTTCGCAGGATTGCACGCTTCCAGCGCCACCAAACGAAATGCGAAATGTGACTCTGTGAAAATCTACCTTCATAAAAGGAAGTTTGGACAAAACACTGGTATTGAAAACAGGGGTGCAGAGGAAGGATGAGTGAAAAGGGATATAGATTTCGAGGAGAATCCGATGGTTGAAGGAGCACCTACAGTACAAGCATGGGCCGGTGACTGAATAAGATCTGCGAGTTGGGTGATTCCACAATTCGTTGAGCGTCGAAGAGATGCGAGTTTGTAGAAATAGAGCTCCGATGGTTCTCAGGAACATGCTCCGGTGCCTGTGACTTGGGAGCATGAACGATCCTGTAGGAGCGAGGTTGCTTTGACGAAGTTTGGTAGTGGGGAAGAGAGGCTGAGGGTGCTGCGTGATGTTGGAATTATGCGGAAAGATTGTAAGCTAGAGTGCATGCTTATGGTGTGCTTGGAGGTTGCGTTTGACCGAGGTTAGTGGCATGGCAGATCTTATCCGGGTTGCCACATCCTTTCATGATAGGGCCGTCGGATCGCAGGTTATACGTTCGGGACAGAATCCTGCCAAAGACGAAGGAGAGTTGAAACGAACCTGTTTCTGCTCAGGCCAATGCTGCGAATAGCTCGAGGCTTTTTGCAATGAGTCCGAGGTGAGCGAACTGTTATTCATGTTTGGCTAAAAGGGAGCTGGACCAAGCGGTCTTTCCAGAGCGCTTGCTTTCGTAGCTTTTATTCATAGCCGCAATGCGTATCCTAGAGGAAACAGAGAGTTGCAATGAGATACAAGTTGGGTACCGGGGCATGATTCTGAAGCCTTGGCCCATATCTTTAGAATCCCTCATATGTGCGGGGGAAGCGGGGATATTCAGAGAAAATGGGTGTCTAGCGGGGCTCTTGGGCAGCTGAACTGTCAAATGAGGGGCTACTTTATTTTTGGAAGGATGCAGATCCGAAGAGCTGCGGAGCAAAGGGAAGGGGACAGAACGTTCCTGTGGCTTTGTTTGGTTGTTGGTTCAAACATTGATCATGCCACTCTCGTCCATTACTTTTGCGCGACTCCTGTCGACGTCGGTTTGAAGGTTAGGTTACATCTCAGTCATGCGGATTGCAGTATAACGTTCAGGTTTGTTCGCATAGATCGCCCACGGTTCCTGTGAATAGTAGCCGGAGCAGCATCCAATCACACACGTACCCCCTTAATTTTCAAATTCAAGGTCTTACATAAACCGAGGGATGACTTGGCACCCACACACGCCCCTTGAGTGCCGCTCCGAAGTATCAGCCAGAGGGGTTATCCCTTTCGCTCAACACCCGGCATATAAGAAAGCCATCGTCGCTTCGTTCACTCGCTTTTCCCTTTCCTCCACCCCAAACCTCGGCGTGTGAGTCTGCCTCGCCCCACTCAAGTGGTGGCGCTAATTTTGGCATGTTCTTATCTTAGCCCAACACTCTCCAACT
Source organism: Tulasnella calospora MUT 4182 (assembly GCA_000827465.1). NCBI lineage: Eukaryota > Fungi > Basidiomycota > Agaricomycetes > Cantharellales > Tulasnellaceae > Tulasnella > Tulasnella calospora. Next base: position 2,567 of record KN823299.1, read on the forward strand.
CGACCACCACCACCTCAAGTCATGTCCAGTTCAAGTCACGGTACTTGCATACATCGTCTCAAATGCCACACCGTTCACTGATGACGCTCGCCCAGATTCCATCATCGTATTCACGGGCAACGAGCCCGATGGCTGCGCATCCTTCATCCGCTCCGTCATCAGATACGCCTTCCAAGTCGGAAAGCAATACGACAGACGATGGATGGCATCTTTTGCTTCCACTTGTCTCGTCAGCGACGCCTCAAGCTGGTATGCCACGCTCAAACCTCAAGATCGCCTGGACTGGTTACCTTTTTGCCGTGCGCTGCTGAAGCGCTTCCCACTACCTGAAACGGACGCATCCGAGCAGGGTAGTACTCAAGACGGGTACGTTGCGATCGGCGCTCGCTGTGTACCATATGTATGCTGAGGACGTCTCAAGTTCTTCCGCAGGTCGCCACACACGCGCATCGACGACGAAATCAGCTCCCTCCTCCGACCACCTTCAACCTCCACGTCCACGTCCAGCGATAGGCACGAAATACAGCAACAGCGCTCCGAGGACTCCACCCCCACCACCTTCCTCGCACGGTCTGCTCCGACTCGACTTCCTTGACAGCAGCATCCCAAGCCGGTACATCTCCAGCCAACTACGCGTCGGCTACGCGACCGTGTACAAAGCGGATCTCGACGGCGTGGACGATGAAAGTAGGGCACTGGCGCTGAATGTGTGTTTCGAGAGGAGCGAGAACGGAGCGTTCAAGGTGTTTACTTCGGTGAGTCGCAAGAACCGTCATCCGCAGCGCCCAACCAAATTCACATGCCTCCGCCAAAGGACGACCAACGGAACTGCATAGGGATAGACAAAAAATCAGCCGACTTCTCGTACCTCGCCCTCGTCCCGCACCTGACCGACGCATTCGTCCAACCGGATCCCAGCGCGCTTTAAACGGACATTTGGAGCGTACGGAATGACGGCCTGATGGAAGTTGGCTGGCAGCAATCTCCACCCGCAGCATCAAACCGCCATAGTTTACAACGGAACGCGTTACAGATGCCGCTGGGAGTCGTGTGCCATCCCAAGAGCGGGTCCGTCGAGTTGATGCGAAACCCGGAGAACTATTGTGCGCGGTATCCCGGGTGGTACGAAGTGGTGAGTCCTTCCGGCCATCAGAGTGCCCTTCTTTTGCTGAACTGCGTCGCCTTTGTGTGCCTGCGCAGATGATGGTCTTTGAGCCGTTCACTCGACCGGAATGGATGGTGCCCGCGGACAGGGAAGCGGCCATGAGCCCCACGAGGAATTCCGTACGACTCGGCAGCCAAAAGCTCAAGAAGAGGAGGTTGAGCAAGAGGATTGGACCTGGTGGGATGTAGGAAAGTTGCTCGATGCAGGAGGACGGGCGTTATGGACTGATGGACGGCATGGACTCTCTCACTCACTCACAATTGTATCTCTACGCGGACGGATGTGGACATAGAACAAAGCAATGATATTACTACCAATGGAGAGAAGATCGTATTGCTACGAGAAGAACTATGATTACTAGCTAGCTCCTAGTGAGGGCCAAGCTTCATCCACCACGAGCCCAAAACACAAGATGGACGTATGCTAACAACGAAACAACAAGGAATTACACGCCAACAAAAAGTACGGATAGATATACGGTAGAAAAAAGTCTAGATGACGAAGGTGGGTAACCATACGCAGAGCGAAGAAGTCTAGTGGGAGGAACACAAAAGTATGCACGGGAAATTTCGAAAAGCGAAAAAAGACCCTTAAATCACAAAAGTGTACAAACGTCTCGCACCACGTACACCCATCACTCAACGGTCCTCCCCAAAATCACTGCGGCAGCTCCACTATCCAAAGTCCTCGCTCGGCTGCCAGCTCTCGGTCGACCGGCAGCACCGATACTGCTCCCGAAGCCGGTGGACGGGAACCTCCGCCACCCATCCCCATTCCAACAGAGTCGAACGAAGACGTATGGCTCCTCTGCGGCATAGGCGGTCATTTGGCTGGCGTTTCCCGGTCCATCACGGTCCCGCACGCGATCGAGTGTGGAGATAGTTGAGCCCTCCTCCTGGGATACCGTCGAATTCTTGGTACGCTTGGACTTGGTGAGCGTACTCGGCGGGTGCGAGGACGTATTCCCCTTGATGGTGCACGAACCCAGCCAAGGGTGGTAGTTGCAAGTCGTCGTTCAACCCGCCTCGGACTCGGTCGCCGTCGAATTCGACCGGTTCAGCGTGGACAGGAGATTGGAACGGGGGCTACGAGCTGATAATACACCTCCCCTCTGTGAGGATAACGTCCCGCTCCCCGTTGCTCTGTGCAAGGCGGTAACTGTACCATGTTCGCGCGAACGCGGCTCGTGCCGGAGTCGTTGGACATGTGTTCGAGGCGGTCGGAGCCGGATGCAGATTCGACACCCATGAAAGCGGTCGACTTGTGCGGTCGGCGAGAGGCCGCGTATTCGGCTCTGTAGTCCACCAGTTCGCTGTTCAAGGGGGATAGAGAGTTGTTGTCTGGGTGGAGCTGATGGAAAGCTGGACCGTGCATTAGTACCTTCCCAGACCCAACAAGATTTCACCTTGAGTAAAAGCAAGGCAAAACAGAAGAATATTTATCTGGTATTTAACATGGAAAGGTGGCTAAATGGTACATAGGGGGGTGGAGTACTGCATAGACACGGTCCCGGGGTCCCCTAACATCCATAAAATGCTGCATTATTGACTAAGGGGGAGGTTGAGGTGTGAGAAGTGACCTGCTCCTCTAACTATTTTATCATGAGAAGAAGAATCAATGTACTGCTATTGCGCACTAAAACAAATGTTCAACAAACCTTGCCTACAACCTTGCTCATTGCTGGGCGTTTCTTGGGATCCATCTCCCAGCACTGATGCATTAAATCCCAAAGCAAATTATCTGCAAGGAGCTTAGGGTGGGATTGGCTTTTGGGCCGTACACCTGTTGTCACAAATTGGATTATCTTGCCAGGGGGTGTTCCTGCAAAAGGTGGTGCACCACTCATAACCTAGACAGAAACCAAAAACATCAATTACCTAGCTCCAGCCCACATTTGCACACATACTGTTAATATCAATCCACCAAAAGCATAAATGTCAGTTTCACAACTAACACTGGGCTCGTCTTCCATGAAAAGCTCTGGTGCCATGTAATTGAATGTTCCTTGTGGCCTTGCCTCTGTCGTTAATCCAGTGTACATATCGGGACGGCTGAGACCAAAGTCTGAAATTGCCGCTTCACCAATGTTGTTGATTAGGACATTCTCTGGTTTGATATCCCCATGGAAAATGGGAGGCTCTAGTGAGTGAAGATAAGCAAGTCCAGAGCCAGTTTGGAGGATCTGAAACCTAATATATCAATGGCAAGATTGGCAGAACTAGAACTGGCAAGTACCAAATGAAGTTTGGTGAATGAGGAGAGCTCTGGGTTATTGGCCAGATAGTTGGTCAGATTCCCTTGGCTACACCATGGGCTGATGAGCTGTGGCTCTGGTTTTGCTCGGAACCCCAACAACGGGTGGATGTGTCGGTGTTTTGCCTTGCTCCATGCTAGTAATTCTCGGGTCACACACTATGAGTCAGAATCGGATAAATGCCTGGGAAACAGAATGTAGCGGATGGCCTGATCTACTGACTTTCTCGTTCTGTGTGGTGGTCCTATTTCCTGTTGGTTTCAGGGTTTTGATCGCCACTTCAATCTGCTTCCCCTCAGGGCTTGTCCACTTGCCCTTATATACATGAGCTAATCCAACAAGCGGCTTCACGTCTGGTAATATGGTAAGCTTCCCTCCCAGCTCCTCTATGATGTTGGAGAAATGAAGGTGAGGTTGAACCAGAGCCTTATTTTCATCCTCATCAGAGCCCTTTGAGTCCAGTTTTGGGATGCCGGGGCTCGGTGCCACCAAAGGCTTGATGACGACAGTCGGGCTTGAAGTGGCTGCTGGGGCAAGAGTGATTGTATTGGTCAAGAAAGCACTCTGCCGCATGAACACGGACTCGTAACTCCCAGAGTCACGGTGTTCTTGCGAGTCAGCTGCCTCGGCATCTTCTCGAACGTCCGAGGAATAGAAGCTTGCAGGACTAAGACTCCGCCGGTTTTCAATACGGAGGTCTACCGGTGATCGAGGTTGGGATTGTAGATGGGCAGCCAGGGGTGCAACGCGAGGTGAATCTGATACAGAGGAGCCCGGAGGAGGAGCGCCAGGGGAAGGTGTTACATTTGAACGTATGCCGTATGGGCCCGGGAGGGGGTTACGGTTGAACGAAGGCTCAGACATGGCAGGAGGCAACGCCACTTCCTTTTATGACAAAGCCGTAAGTCCACTGGTTCGAAAAAACAGATATATATTTAATACCTCGGGTAGAATTGTTAAGAAACGCGTTTGAACGAAGCTGCTTCTGGCCAGGTCGATACTACGACGCACTTGAGTCTCCGACACGATGTTTCGGAGCGTATCGACAAGCCTCAACGGTTCGTGTGTATCTGAAGTCCAGGATTAGGTGGCAGCATGTCTAGCGAGAGCTTCGCCTACCAAATAGGAAGTATTCCGATAACTCCTGTGGAAATCGCATTACAACTGCAACCGCTAAAGTTTTCAACTTGGTGTTGACAATTTGGAGACGATGGGACTGTTCGACGACCTCCCCTAGCCTCGTGGATCTGTCTCTTAGAGCCCACTCTCTGCCCGATGATGACACGGAGAAAAGCATAGCTCGAGAGCTTAGATTCACGCTCTCGGCTTTCGGCAGGCGACGTTTCCCGTCCCGTAAGGGGAAGTTGAAGCCCGTACTCGCCGCGTACCGGATGATATCCTCAAGATTACCAACCATTGATAGGCTGGGAACCGCTGCACATGAGGGGCCGTCTTAGCACGGGTTCTCCAACTGCGGGAGTGAACGTACCACATCGAATCTCGCTGGCGGGCTTGTCTAATTTGCCTTCGGTTTGCGACCAAACCTGAACTTGAATCGATATTTGATCCGTTGATCTCTTATAGAAGCCTGAATACTGGGATATTAGATTCCCATCCAACTTCCCGACCGCCCTGCCCCGCAATATTTTCCACGCTTGTTGCCAGGCGTTTGCGACATCGCTTGACGATTTTCTTGGATCGGACTGAAAAAAAAAGACGCCTTTCAGCATTCGTAAAGGATATAAGCTCTTGGTGGTCACAAACATCAAGCGAGTCTCCATATTCTTTAAGCTTCAATACGGCCTCTTGGAGGTCGTCCAGTTGAGGATTCTTCATCACGGCGTTAACGAGGGCACTTAGACTGTTTGTGCGATCAGCTAGGTTCAGTCTTCAAACCAAAGAAGTCTCACTCTTGTGGAATACTCTGGTTCTTCGAGTCCAATAGTACAACTAAGTGGCAAAATTCCATAAGGGGGTCTCTATTCGCCTTGGAGGCCATCACTTGAACGTGCTTCACGAGGAACCTTGCAAGCTGCGCCGGATTAACGGGACCTATACCGCCATCGGGAATCGTGAATCCATCGTTGGTCATGACTGAGCTTGAAGAGTTTTGTTTCTCTAGTGGTTGGGCTTTCGAGGTTGACGTGCGGACAGGAAGGCATACGCCCTCTCAATCCAGCCCTTCTCCGCGTTGCGTCGGAGCAACTGGATAGTAGATCGCAGGGCGCCAGGACCTCAACCGAGTTCAGCCAACCTTGTCTTCCCACTCGTATTTCGTGATGCTAGAGGTAGTTGGGAATTGGCTCATCCTGCCGTTCTCTCGGGCGTCAGACTGACCTCTATGGGCGTGGGTGGCTCCCGCCTTTGGTCTAGAACTAGTTCGACAAGTTCATCTTGCACAGCAGTCTGCACCGCAACTTATCCAAAGTCAAATGTCCTACATCTGGTCGACGAGAGGTAAGGTCTCATGCTTTTCACGAGCGTGGCAGATGAGTCGTGAAGAGTATTACACACAGCTACAAAGGAAAGAAGCCAACACGCCAGGCGAAAGAACATGTCAAGGAAAGTCTGCGCAGATTCAAAGCCGAAGGTCTATAGTCTTGATCACAACCCCTGAAAGAGATTTCATCCGTGACTCGTCGCTGACTACCCGTACGAGCTGCCGGTGGCGCTGCAAGGAGAGAAGATCTACATGGGACGTGGTGCCGAAGTACAAGTAGTTGGCCGTTTCGGTCCATGTGCCATCCGAGGTGGCATTGGCGACGCCCATGGGGATGGTTTCGTTGAGAATCCTGGAGGCGGTGTTGGTGATGTCGTCTCTGAGGATGGTGAGAGCGCCCATGGTCAAACCGCCGTTGCAGACGCAGTTCCAGTTGCCCGTGAGCGGTCGTCCACACCAACCGTACGCAGCGTTGTTCGTGCACACCTCGAGACCGTACTGAAGGCCAAGGGTGACGATGGCGGTCCAGATGGTCTCCTTCTGCTGGTCGGTCCAAGCGTGGTGCAGCCAGTCGTATCCGACGGCGAAAGCGGCGGTGAACTCGGCGGCGTCGAGGAAATGGGGGGCGTTCCAGTTTTCGCCTTTCTCGCCGAAGGACGCGAAGCTCTGGCCCGAAGCATTCTAGAGCGTGACACGGGTGAGCGCACATGTTTGAATGCAGAGGATTGATGATATTCTTACAGAGAGTTCCTTCCAAGCGCGGTCCACCCTCATCGTCTGCCCAGCCATGCAGCAAGTGTACGGAAAAGCCTTGGGTCTCTACTTGCGATGTCGAGCACTCCGCCATTGTTGAGTTCGGCTCGATTTAATAGTGCACTAGGTCGATAGAGTGCCATTTCTGGGCATCCGCCATGATAGTGTCGTTCCTTCGCTTCGTGTATGGGCTGGAGGCGACGAACCTGGAGAGCTGATCCCATTTGTAGGCGGAGGGATGAGGCGAGGTGTGTCTGGTCGGACGTTGCCTTGTTTCTCCTGCCTTGGCGTACCGAACGCGACGGCAATGGCGTAGTACGGGATTCGAATCAGCCAAGGGAGGAGAAAGAGTGGTTGCAATGGGATAAAAGTAGGTGCATGCTTGGGTCTTGGGGAACTCCAAGGGAAAGAGACGGAACGTTCCTGTGGGTTTCCTTGGCGTTCAAACATTGATCAGCGAATGCCACTCTCGTCCAGACGTCGGTTTGAAGGTTAGGTTACATCTCACTCATGCGGATTGCAGTGTAAGGTTCAGGTTTGTTCGCGTCGATCGCACACGGTTCCTGTGAATAGTAGCCGGAGCCAATCACGCACACGCCCCTTTTCAAATTGGACTTACATAGCCGAGGGATGACTTGGCACACGTGCCACTCCGAGGTAACCCAACTGATCAGCCAGAGGGTCATCCCTTCGCTCAACACCCGGCATATAAGAAAGCCGTCGTCGCTTCGTTGACCCCCAAACCTTGGCGTGTGAGTCTGCCTCGCCCCACTGTTGGCGCTAAATTTGGCGTGTTCTTATCTTAGCCCAACACCTCTTCAACTCCACCACCACCACCTCAAGTCATGTCCAGTTCAAGTCACGGTACTTGCATACATCGTCTCAAGTGGCACGCGGTTTACTGACGACGCTCGTGCAGATTCCATCATCGTCTTCACGGGCAACGAGCCCGATGGCTGCGCATCCTTCATCCGCGCCATCATCAGATACGCCTTCCAAGTCGGAAAACAATACGACAGGCGATGGATGGCCTCCTTCGCTTCCACTTGTCTTGTCAGCGACGCGTCAAGCTGGTACGCCACGCTCAATCCTCAAGATCGCCTGGACTGGTTACCTTTTTGCCGTGCGCTGCTGAAGCGCTTCCCACTACCTGAAACGGACGCATCCGAGAAGGGTAGTACTCAAGGCGGGTACGTTGCGATCGGCGCTCGCTGTTTGCCATATGTATGCTGAGGACGTCTCAAGTTCTTCCGCAGGTCGCCACACGCGCGCATCAACTACGAAATCAGCTCCCTCCTCCGACCACCTTCAACCTCCACGTCCACGTCCAGCAATAGGCACGAAATACAGCAACAGCGCTCCGAGGACTCCACCCCCACCACCTTCCTCGCACGGTCTGCTCCGACTCGACTTTCTTGACGGCAGCATCCCAAGTCGGTACATCTCCAGCCAACTACGCGTCGGCTACGCGACCGTGTACAAAGCGGATCTCGACGGCGTGGACGATGAAAGTAGGGCGCTGGCGCTGAACGTGTGTTTCGAAAGGAGCGAGAACGGAGCGTTCAAGGTGTTTACTTCGGTGAGTGGCGGCAATACCGTCATCCGCAGCGCCCGAGGAAATTCACATGCATACTTCCGTCTAGGACAACCAAAGAAACTGCATCGGGATAGAAAAAAAATCAGCCGACTTCTCGTACCTCGCCCTCGTCCCGCACCTGACCGACGCATTCGTCCAACCGGATCCCAGCACGCTTCAAACGGACATTTGGAGCGTACGGACTGACGGCCTGATGGAAGTTGGCTGGCAGCAATCTCCACCCGCAGCACAAAACCGCCATAGTTTACAACGGAACGCGTTACGGATGCCGCTGGGAGTCGTGTGCCATCCCAAGAGCGGGTCCATCGAATTGATGCGGAACCCGGAGAACTATTGTGCGCGGTATCCCGGGTGGTACGAAGTGGTGAGTCCTTCCGGCCCTCAGAGTGCCCTTCTTTTGCTGAACTGCGTCGCCTTTGTGTGCCTGCGCAGATGATGGTATTTGAGCCCTTCACTCGACCAGAATGGATGATGCCCGCGGACAGGGAAGCGGCCATGAGCCCCACAAGGAATTCCGTGCGGCTCGGCAGCCAAAAGCTCAAGAAGAGGAGGTTGAGCTTGAGGATTGGTCCGGGCGGGATGTAGGAAGGTCGCTGGATGCAGCAGGACGGGCGATATGGACTTATGGACGACATGGACTCTCACAATTGTATTTCTAAGCCGGACGGATGTGGACATAGGACAAAGGAATGATATTACTACCAACGGAGAGAAGATCGTATTACTACGAGAAGGAAACTATAGGTACTAGCCAGCTCCTAGTGAGGGCCAAGCTTCATCGACCGAGAGCCCAAAACACAGAATGGACGTATGCTAACAACGAAAACAGCAAGAAATTACACGCCAACAAAAAGTACGACAAAAATGAGGGGGTGATAGATATATGGTAGAAAAAAAAAGTCAAGTCTAGATGACGAAGGTGGGTAACCATACGCAGAGCGAAGAAGTCTAGTGGGGGAACGGGGGAGGGGGAATACAAAATTATGCACGGGAAAAGCGAAAAGACCCAGGATATCAAAGTTGTTAATGTACAAACGTCAAGTATACCCATCACTCTGCAGTCCTTCCCAGCATCACTGCAGCGGCTCCACTGTCCAACGTCCTCGCTCGACTGCCAGCTCTCGGTCGACCAGCCGCACCGATACTGCTCCCGAAGCCAGTTGAGGGAAACCCTCCGCCGCCCATCCCCATTCCAACAGAGTCGAACGAAGAAGTGTGGCTCCTCTGCGGTACGGGCGGTCTTTTGGCGGGCGTTCCCAAGTCCATCACCGACCCTGCAGGCGATCGAGTGTGGAGGGAGTTGAGCCCCCCACCTGGGATACCGTCGAATTCTTGGTACGCTTGGACTTGGGGAGCGTACTCGGCGGGCGCGAGGACGTATTCCCCTTGATGGTGCGCGAACCCAGCCGAGGGTGGTGGTGGTGGTTGCAAGTCGTCGTCCAACCCGCCTGGAACGCCGTCGAATTCGACAGTTTCCACCGCGTGGACCGGAGGTTGGAATTGAACGGGCACTGCAGGTTGGTAATACACCTGCCCTCCATGGCCAGACAGGCCCGAATGCGAGGACAAGGTTCCGCTCCCCGTCGCTCGGTGCAAGATCGTCGGTTTCCTGGGACTTCCAAGCGTGTTAGGCGGTAAAGGTACCATGTTCGCGCGAACGCGACTCGTGCCGGAGCCGTTGGACATGCGTTCGAGGCGGTCGGAACCTGACGCTGATTCGATGCCCATGAGAGCGGTGGACTTGCGTGGTCGACGAGAGGCGGCGTATTCGGCTCCGTAGTCCATCAGTTCGTCGTCCGATGGGGATAGAGGGTGTTCGTCCGGGTGCATTTGATGGAAAGGTAGACCGTGCATCGGTGCGACGGGGATGTGCATGGCTGGAAGAGGTGGGGGCGGTTGCTGTTGGTAGTGTGGAGAAGGATGAGACGAAGCGCCGTCGCTTTCTGTCCACGCTACTCCAACGCCGCCGTGCTGTCCAACGATGAACTCGCCGAACTCTTGCGGGTGTTGCGGTTCTAGTTGAGGTTCTTCGAACGCGAATCCGCCTGCGGCAGCTTCAGCCCTCCGCTCGATCGCCTCTTTTTTAAGACGAGCTGCCTCTTCGCGCATGCGACGGCGTTGCTCTTTAGCTGCTTTCTTAATCCTGTCGGCATGAGATAGAGGAGTGGACGTTGCTGCAGGTGTTGAGGGTGTCTGAGAAGATGGAGTTAAAGGACCTGGGGAGAGGGGAGTACGGGGCAAGGTTGGGGAGGAAGTTTCAGTTGCAGGCGTGTCGTCTGTGATGAACGTTTGGTCGTCTGCTACGGATGGTGCTGGTGCTGCTTCTTCCTCCTCCTCCGGTTCTGCTTCTTGCGTAGATGGAGCTTCTGGTTCAGGCTCGGTTGGCGGTTCGACGGGTGATTTTGGCGGGACGGCAGGGAACGAGAAAACAGCGATGGCGGCCGCTTCTTCCTGCTCGGCCAACTCCCTCTCTTCCCTCTCTAGATCCTCGGTCGTCGCTTCCGGTTCAAAGTTGGCTCGCATCAGGTCCAAATTCTTCGTCCTCTGTTCCTCCTCCGTTACGCGAGACGCGATGTCGGAGGTGTCGAGAGGCGCAGCGTCCGAGTCGTTCGTCGCGTTCGACAACGTCCTGGTCCTCCTCCCTTCCCTCGCTGCATCGTCTTCTTCGTCCGAGGATTCCGGCAGAGCGATGGGTTTGCCGAACGGGTACCACCCGAACATCTGCATCGATCGTCGACTGTTCACGCTCAAGTTCCTCCCCACAACCCCCCAAGCGTCCTGCGGCTTCTTCTTTCCTTTGCCCTTCTTCCTCCTGTTCCTCCTGCCCCCGCCGACGTTCGAGTGGAGAGACATCGCGTCGGCGTCCTCGTCTGATGACGCCGATGCGAGCAGCCCTTCGAGTTCATCACGAGCAAAAACCTGCCGGCCTCCGGTTGGCGCTGTACCGGTTGACGATGACGCAGCGCCCTGTTGGCGATCCCGCTCATCGTCCGAGTCGGATGAGGTCTTTGAGCATAGGCATACGTTGAAGGTCGCTTTGACGCTGGTCGTCCAATGCTGCTCCTGTGACATCGTTGATAAAAAAGGTCGTAATTTGAATGTTTTTGTTGGTTTGCGTCTGAGAGTAGCTGGAGATCGTGTAAGGAAGGGGCGAGATGGCAGATCCAAGTAGAAAAGAGTCGAGTCGTGGCCAGACGTGGCCGTTTTGTGAGCTGCGAGACTGCGTGCACCGAGGGAACGAAAGGAAAGGAGAGGAAGAGATCACCGCCGACTGAAGAGAAATCCAACACTCGCACGTTCTACGTCACGCTGCGTCGCCAGAAACCAGCAACCTTTTCTTGCTTCGCGCTCAACCGCCGACCTGCCCTGCAATCGAGGCAGCCTCTGCCCCAAGACTCCTTTATCGACCCACACTCGACTCGCAGAGATGCGTTTCTCGAAACCATCATGGGTCACACATCAAGGTTCGAGAGCGCTCGAAGATTTCGCTGGGACTTTCACTGACGTTTTGATCTTTCCGCTTATTAGAGGCACCGGACCAGAAGCGGGTGACCCTTTACTCTTGCCACGTCCATCCAGATGGCAGTAGGCTCGCAACCGGTGGCCTAGGTATGCCACTAAACGCCCATTGGGAGCCCCTTGCACCACGGAATCTGATCAGCTTTCTTCCAAGACGCCAAGATTCGAATTTGGTCTACGCTACCCATCCTGAACGACGAAGCTGAAAAGGCCGACGTCCCAAAGAAACTATGTACACTATCAATGCACAGCGGACCGGTACTCTGCGTTCGATGGAGTTCCTCGGGTAAATGGCTTGCGAGTGGTTCGGACGATGCCATTGTTATGATTTGGGATCTGGATCCGTATGTGCTTTTCCTCCTTCCAATCTTGGGACCGTCCGCGTCATCCCTTCAACACCCTTATCGCTAACTAACCTCATGGTAGGGCCGGCGCAGGGCGCGTATGGGGCAACGACGATGCCAATGTCGAAGGATGGAAGGCCTTGAAGCGATTACCGGGGCATGACAGCGGTACGTCAGCTACGCCGCGGGTCTTTGTAACACCCCCAACTGACCCCTCGGTTTTCGCCTGACACAACGCAGACGTCACCGACTTGGCCTGGTCGCCAAAGGACCGGTTCCTCGCTTCCGTTGGACTCGACAACAAAGTTATCATTTGGTGCGGATACACCCTCGAACCTCTAAGGAAGCTCGACCTGCACCATGGTTTCGTCAAGGGCGTCTGTTGGGACCCAGTCGGAGAGTTCCTTGCCACGCAATCCGACGACAAGTCGGTCAAAGTTTGGAGGACAACGGATTGGGGGCTAGAAGCTACGATTACGAAGCCCTTTGAAGACTCTCCTGGCAGTACGTTCTTCAGAAGGCTGAGGTGGGTTTTGGTTCCAGCCTTTCATATCCTTAGTTTGGGGCTTATTGTTCCAATCACAGTTGGTCTCCTGATGGCGCACATATCACTGCCTCCAATGCAATGAACAACAATGGCTATGTCTTTGTTGCCGCCGTTATCGCTCGTAACGAATGGACATCTGACATCTGCCTGGTTGGTCACGAAAACACGGTCGAAGTCGCTTCATACAACCCCCACATCTTCCTCCGGGATCCCAAAGGCGACGTTCAATCAGCCAATATCTGCAGCGTCGTCGCCCTAGGTGCGGACGACCTGTCTGTATCCATCTGGCAAACCAAATCCCCGAGACCGCTTATAGTCGCCCGCGATTGCTTCGAGTCTCAAATCTTTGACCTGAGTTGGAGTAAAGATGGTCTAACTCTCTACGGATGTTCGGCTGATGGATCGTTGGGAGTTTTCGATTTCGACCCAGCGGAGTTAGATGGGATCGTCAGCTTGGACGAGAAGGAGCTTTACCTCAAGCGGTTTGGATTCCAGCCTCCACCAGATCCTTTCGCCATGGGAGTTCAGAGACCTCAAACATCTTATCAGCAACCGGGAAACCCCTACGCAGCTCAAGGTTATCCTCCCGCTCCTCCAAGTGCTGCTGCCCAAGCTGCCGCTGCCGCCGCGATGGACCCAGGACCAGCATTCGACAAGAAGGGGAGAAAGAGGATTCGACCGGTCTTCGTTGGTGCCCTAAATTCTGCTCCAGCAGCTTTCCCAGTTTCGGCAGCTCCGGCCCCATTCGGGGGTGTTGTTCCTCCAGTGCCAGGTGCTCCGCAGCCAGTCCCACCGTATGGTCAACCACAAGCACCGCCACCAACCGCACAGCAAGGATACCCTGCATACGGTCAACAGGCTCCAGCCGTTGGGTTCGGCTCCAGACCTCCACCTGCTGACCCACGGTTCGGTCACCCGGCTAACGAATTCGAGCGACACCCATCCTCTGCTTACCCTTCGACTTCGCAGCAACCGCCTTACGCCGGCTACGGGGAACATCCATACGACGGTGATGGCGACCGGATGATGGGTGGATACACCAACGGAATGGGACCGCCAAAGAGAAAGTTGAGCGAGATGGAAGACGACTCATCTGCGCTCAATGGAGGTTTCAGAGCACCAAAGGCTCGAACCTTGGGCGGAGACCGGCCCAGAGATCCGATTGGACCTATACGAGAACTGAGGCCAGCGATGCAAGGTTTCGGATTCGGTGGAGATGTTGGACTCCCCGCGCCCTCGATGAAGATCAAGCTGGACGTTCCGCCACTGTTATCGTACCTGAGCGTCAAGTCCGAGGAGAGGGAGGGAGATGTTTTCGAGGCGAAGAACCCCGAACCTTCGCAGGACCCAGCCAGTGCGCAAACTCTTTGATTCATAGGGTCACTTCCATATGAGGCTGACATTTCTTCCTTACAGAACGTTCAGAGCCGTTCGAGGTGGCGTTACTCCGGAATAAGGAGACCATGTTCTTGGACTACCCTGCCGCTCCCGTGTTGTCACTCGTCGTGACGAGCACTTTCTGCGCGGCCGGTTTGGAAGGTGGCTCGTTGAGCGTTTACACACCTAATGGGCGGAGGTACGGGTTCTTGGTTTAACTGCATAAGGTCCGACGCTCATGAGATGAACACGAACAGGTTACTTCCAACGATCGCACTGGACTCATCCTGCACATTCCTTGCTGGATCGAAGAACTCTCTGATGGCCATCACCGCTTCTGGGAAATTACACGTCTGGTACGTTGAATACTCGATTTAGTTCCATTAGGACCTCACCTGACATGTTTTACGTGTTGCTTAGGAATGTCAAAACGCAAAAGGCGTCCTTTGCACCCGTGTCTCTCGATACGCTCATCACTCCGAACGCCACGATTACCTCTGCCGTCGTCCAACCTAATGGCTGCCCCATAATTACGTTGTCATCGGGGATAGTATATTCTTACGACGTTGACCTAGCCTGCTTCACCAAACTTAGCGAAGCGAGGTGGGCGCAGGGCAGCGATGCCTGGGAGGGTCGCCAACGGGAAAGAACCACCAAGCCGCCCATCAATCGAGGACCGGTGGCAACTATGGAAAGCGAGATGCCTGGAGAGATGCAGGATAGTGCAAGTCCGACGCCTTATTGGCGGGCGGCGTTCACTTTGGGGCATTTGGAGGCCAAACTACATGCGGCTGAGGTCCTGGACAGTCCCCAAGAGTATAGAACGGCGCTGTTGGTGTACGCGAGGAGGTTGGCAGATGAAGGTTACAGAGCTAAGGCGGAAGAGTTGATCAAGGAGCTGTTCGGGCCTATGTACTGGTATGCACAACCCTCGCCGCACCGGTCTGTACAGAAAAGGCTAATAACGCTTTGGCGGCTCAGGAAACCTGGAAAGGAAGAGGCATGGTGTCCGACCGTTCTCGGCATGCAGAAGAGAGACCTGCTTAGGGATGTTCTGCCAACGTTCGGTACGCTATAACTCCCTTCCAACCGGTGGCTGTTCACATTGCCTAACCCGAACCTTGCGCCTTGCAGCGAAAAGCAAAACGTTAGCGAAATTAGGACAAGACTGGCAGGACACCCTCAAGCGGGCCCTATGCGAATAGGCCTTTTTGTTCATACTTTTGTCATCGTGTCCTGCTGTATGCGTTCCAGGAGCGGCGTTTGTGGATGTAGCTGTTGTGCGTTTTATTATAACATTATGCTCTTTTATTGCCTCCGTTTGGAAACAAGCACCGTCTTGAGCCAGTTTGCAATGGGACGGACGGAATGCGACAAAGGATAGCCGTGGTTTGTAGCAACGTACCCAGTGTACCCCACAACGAACAACACGTTGGTCTCGGACCGAAACCGGCGGGGACCGTCGTGGATCGCACCCTACATGTCCCCCTGGTCGTCGGCAAATCCCTTGCTATCCGTCGCGCGTGACCTGCGCTGCTTGTTGGACTGACGTCGCCGTACACCGTCCTGAATAGAGGTATCTTCTGTCCGTGAGAAGCGTGCGAATCTGATTGGTTCGGGGGGGCGCCACATGTACAAACACGAGGTGTCCTCGAGGCGAGGCGTCGGACTCAACAGACAGTAAGGTTTGAACTCGGTTCGATTTGACATGAAATAGGAGTGGGACGCTCAACTGCGGTGCGTGAAGGAACCCCTCCGCCGATCCACCCGAGACCCTTGAATTTTCTTCCCTGCCCGGTCTCGACTTGGTCACGGGCATTTGCTTTATTCGCCCCGTATCAAACAGATTTGTCCATATTACGTTGTTCTCCGACTCCAAATGGCGCTTAGGCTGTGGTTGACGTGTACGCAGTCGAACCATAACATGGCCTTGTTCAACAGCGTTTATTAGCTGAGCGACCCAGCCCTAGATTCCCTCCCCCCTTTTCCAGTGCCCTCATAGTGCTCTAAGCTTCCGCTCCTACCAAGGCTTCTACTACAATATGGCGTCCCACGAACTCCCAATACCAAGACATTCTAATGGCCCGAGACTTGAACACGGTCTGTCCCTTTAAACCCCTCCTATAGCTCCAGCTTGTTTCTCAATGCACCCTCCAACACACAGGAAATTACCAACTTCCTCCCCTGATTGGCGTAACGCGAGAGGGAATGGTCAGCTCGTTCGGTTCAATCGCCGTGGTCGTAAGTCTGGATGTTCGTAAACCTCACGTGACGCTTAGTTGAGACGTCTTCTGCAGGCAACGCTTCTCGCCGTAACGGAAACGATTTTCCTCTTATTACTGAAGATGCCGAATCAGACATCCAGTGATATTCCCGGGTCACAGCTCCAAAGGACTCTCTCAGCCCTGACATACACCGGCATTGTGCTCAATCTGGGATCTCTCTGGAGCGCCCTTCGCATGATTGATGTGCTCGGCAAGATGCCCCTTCTCAATGCTCGTTACGAGGCAGACTTGGACGCCAAGCGTCTGTCGCTAAGACTGACCAATGATACGTCTACTCATGACGTGATGGCATCATACGGGCTTCGAGGCATTTGGACGTTCATGGCATGGCACTGTGAGCACTCCAAACGCGGCATATGAGGAATTTATATCTGATAACAACTGCCGTATAGGTCTTATCTCGCTCCTCTTCGGCAGCTTATGTATCGTGACTCAAATAGCCATGTTCGTTTGGTTGTACGAAGCCTTGGCGGTGTCTATTTCCATCACTGTATTGGTCGTCTTCGCATCAGTCCCCATGCTTCTCAGCTTCTTTATGTAAAAAAATAACACTAGTTTTATATAATGTGCAATAATGGAAGTAATTCGTCCTAATTACTCGTTCGTATATGTATCAAGATGTAAGGCCAAGGAATCTCCCAACCCTTCTAATGAGGCCTCCTTTTTTCTTTTTCCCCGAAGCCGTAGTGGAATCCTGGCTAGGAAGGCTGGCATTGGATGGGGAACTCGGGATAGCGCGACTGAACTCTGGACGAGCGAGAACGCCCTGATCGACCGTAGACATTGGGGTGGAGGATCTGCTGGAGAAAGAAGGTCTGCAAGGGAGGGTGGCAGGGACCGATCCGGAGGTCTGGATGACCGCCCAACCATCCGACGTGGTTTTGTCATGCGAATCGTCCGGAGTGATCGGACTCGCCTGAGCAGAAGAGGAATTCGGAGCGGAGTCGCTTGTCAAGGTAGGACTAACATTGTCCTCCCCAATCGACAAGTCGACCACCGGAGCTGCCCCGGAGTTATCACCTGGCTTTGGTTCGGGGTGCTCGGGCTCGAGGGCCCAGTCATCCGGCGTGGTTCTGTCATGCGGATCATCCGGAGTGAGCGGAGTCGTCTGAACCGAAGAGGAATACGGAGCGGGGTTGTTCGTCACGGTAGGGGTAGCAATGTCCTCCACAAGCGACCATTCAACTACCAAAGCTGCCTCAGAGTTATCACCTGGCTCTGGTTCGGGGCGCTTGGGCTGGGAATGAGGGTCCGACGCTGGTGCCTGTTCAACTTCGTTGTCCTGAACGCCACGACCGATCGACGAGACGGGTTCAGGATCCGGCCATGGCTGCCCTGGGTCCTCTGGGTCTTCTTCCGCAGCAGTGTGCCATGAATCAATGCTTGAGGTCGTAGAATAGACTGTGTTGGATCTGCGGAGTTGGCTCGATCCTGGCCGTCCGGGGGAAAACAGCCACGTTCCGTTGGGCTGAGTGGCGGGGTGCGGCTGCCCCCACGGTACAGTCCCCGGACTGCCTAGCGGTGGAGACGTCGCTACAGGGTTCGGAATTTCGGTTGGAGGCTGGGGGAACCGTGAAAGTATTGAGAATGATGTTGAACCCGTGGGCGACTGTGAAGGATCTGAGACCGAGCTTGAAGACTGTGAGAACGAGGCCGAACTCGCGAGCGACAGTGGATACACTGAGACTGGAACCAAACTAGTTGAACTAGTGGACAGTTGTGAATGTGTGCTTGGAACCAGACTAGTAGCCTGTTGTCTTCCGGTGAGCGACGCCACTGATGGTGGTCGAACAATACCACATACCAATGGTTGGATTACCGCAAATCTCTTCTCCGTGAGTGAGCGAATCAGGGGAGACAAATCGGCTTTGTATACACTCCGTTCAAGGCCTTTTTGAAGAATACGGTAATGTCGGTCACGAAGGTACTTCTCGATCTTTCGAGGGTTGGGCAGAGCTAGATCCAGAGAATGGTCAGAGGTGCTCCCCAAGACGGAAAAAATTCCCTCTACCAAATAAGTCCGGCTCAAGGGGTGGGTTTTCGATGGCCACAGGAGTGACAGGACAGACGACCGCGATTGCGAAATGCTCTGACTTGGTATTGATTAGTTGCAGACTCTCTGGGTCTTCAACTTTGTCTATACGTGTCGAGCCTTCAAGATAATTCCATTCTAGCGGAGATTTTCTAGAGTAGAGTACGGCCCGCCGTGAAAGGACTAGCCTGCCGTTAAACTGCCGCAGTCCGTCATCGCTCACTTGGTAGACCATGCCCGCGGACGCTGCATATCGAACAAGGTTCTCTACTTGACCATGCTGCGCACGTCCAGGCACAACTAAAATATATGGATCAGTCCCCCAAAACGGCTTCAATGTCTGCTCTGGCACTTACCGCAGCGAATGGCATATATTACTTGTTTCAAATTCTTCTCCTGCCTCACGTCAACGCGAAGATTATAGTCCGGCGGGGCTGGTGTGTTGGACTGAGGGTCGCTGCTTGTCTCCGAGATAACCATTTCTCCCTTCCTCCTAACTTCGGTGCCCTCTCTGAGCAATTTGGACTTTTTCCACACTTTTGCGATCCCGCTGGACTGTTTTCTTGGATCTGACTGGGCCCATGTAAGCAACTCTCCAAGCGTCCCAATCACGTTAGGACGCTCACTGTCTCTCCCAGTGAATCGAGGTGCTCCTGCATCCGCCGAACGGCTTTTCCGACTACTTCCTCGTTTTTAGGGTCCTTCGCTACGTCTATTACTAGCTCATCGATTCTGAGGCTCCCCATATTAGATCCAAGGATCGCCTAGCAATCCAGCGAATAACTCACTCATATCGTACACCGCCAAGGGATTTCTGTTCATCGGCCATCCCCACCAAATAGAAAAATTCAATGACCTGATCCCTATTCACTTTGGACTCGACGACGAGGAAGCATCGGACAAGGCACCGCGTAAGCACACCAGGATCGCAGGTAACGAGACCGGCAGCGGGCAACGTGAAAGGTTCGGTGGACATTTCGAGTAAAGAAATGAGATGCTCTGTGGCATCGCAGCGTCGTGGTGAAGACGGCCCCGACTCCGTTGAGCCAACTAGCGTTCGCCGAAATGGGAAGCTGAGGCTTTCCCCGTGGGCTTCTTCAGGTGCATCAAAATCTTCATTCTATACTTGACGTCTGGAAATACGGCGGACATCACTCTGCCTCGGGGCAAAGGTCAGGTTTTGGTGAGTTTGTCGTGTGCACGCGTGAGATTTTGCACACCGCCACACGCATGCAGCATTGCAGAACCCTCGGACCAGTTTCTATGAGAATACCGTGACTTCATACACCAAAGGGCTGGCTCGGGATTTAATCTTCCTCCTCGCAGGCATGCGCACGGATCTCGCTCTATACTCTTAGTTAGCCGGAATTCCCGCTAACAAGCATGCGTCCCAAGACGCACCATAGCCCAATAGGCAGAAATCTCGGGGAAGATTCTTAGTATATGCCTTATCGTGCTTGGGCTCGGTCTATTGTTCGGCCATCCCAACGTCTTGTTTTCTGAAACTATCTTCCTGACCCTGGTGGACATCTTGGTCACACAGGCCAGCTATGGGGCCGTCCATGCGACAGCGGATTTGATTGGATATCGTAAATATA
The DNA here is from genome assembly GCA_000827465.1 of Tulasnella calospora MUT 4182. Taxonomy (NCBI): domain Eukaryota; kingdom Fungi; phylum Basidiomycota; class Agaricomycetes; order Cantharellales; family Tulasnellaceae; genus Tulasnella; species Tulasnella calospora. The sequence continues at coordinate 22,478 of KN823299.1, forward strand.
GGCACAAATATTTGTTTACAATTATTATTAAATGATGCCTGGTCGTTTGTAGCCTCAAAAGGCGACAGAAACCCGAAAAGACTAAGAAGTGGCCATTTTCTCTTTCGAATCCAAAGCCACAATACCTGTGATATCTTCGATATAACCATGGAACAAATTAGAACATTCTAAGCGCTTGGATAACGGAGATCACCCCAAACAACGAGTGTCCCTTCCCAAGTTAAATGGTAGCCCGTTTGATCTCGGAATGTCTAACACCCCTTTCAGACCCTCCCCTCCCCCCGGATGAATTCGACTCAGACTCAACTTTCTGCTAATCACGAGGCTCTATGGAAAGTGCCCCAAGTAGATGGTGGACTCAAATTTACCACCAAGCTTTTGGGAGGCGTCCTTGATTTGGGGATGAAATCTCCGAACCACTCATTGAAGGCGCAGCACCTCCTTTCTCGGGGAATAGAAATTCTTGTATCCATCCAACTTTACCTTAATAATGGGGGGGAGGACCTGCTCAAGACCCTAGAGACTCTGAATGAGCTTCAAGCGACTGAGGAGTCAGTACTAACCTCCTTTCGTGAACACCAATGGATATTTATCCTCCAATTTAGGGTTCTCACTGAGTCCATAGGCATTCTTGAAGATGACGTAAATCAGCCCGATTCAAACCCTTGTCACCAGGCGGTCATGTCGTCGTGGCATCTGAATCGTAACGCCTTTACCGCAGAGCTCGAGAAGTTGTCAAAGACAGGACCCAAGGTTAGCTTGTTTCTTGTTTCATCGTTTCGTATACTTTACTGATGGTGTATCTTTCCCAGACCGGTAATGACCGATGGACGACAGTCATGAAAGATGTTGTCCGAGCCGACGATCTTAACTTTGCCACCCGTCTCTCCGAAGAGGTACAACATAACTGCCAACATAACGAGTGAGTGAAATATACGGACCGCTTGGACGGTAGCGCGGTTTATGAAATTTTGTCCATTCTCAGGGCTAAGGAGGCTGTGAAAAGTATCGTTCAATCACTTGAAAAGAGTGAAGATGCAGAGGATGAGGTGAGCGGCTGGACCACCGTGAATGATGGAATCTAATAAAGATCTTACATGGCTAGAAATCTCGAACGGACTCTATTCTGGGATTAATGTGTATAGCGGATGAAACAAAGCGTAAGGATAGTACAAATCTCGGCAATGTCGTCTTGTGCGTCGCCAGCTTGCTCGACATCCTGGGGAAAAAAATCTTACACATATTTTGCGAAGGGTTGTAAACGACATGGCGAAGAAGTTAAAGAAGCCAAATGAAGGAGAAGAGGGATGGCAGTCGATTTCAGAAAGACTGCATAAATTACCCGTCTGTCGGAAGGTGAGGGACCCCAACTGTGGCCCCTTGATTTGGACTTAAAACGTTCATAAATCGAAACAGGTCGAGAAGCCACTGTTGCTACATCAAGGAGAATATACAATTTCCGACATCATCGAAGACGCACGAGCAGAGGTTCTTTCAGCTGGTGGATCCATTGAAAGTCAGTCCAGTGTATTGCTGATCTTTCGCATATCCCTCTTAACGCCGCGTTTGCTTTGGATGCAGAGTCGGTACCTTTGGAAAACGAAGATTCGACTGGTAACACACTAGTCGGAGAGGCGGAAAAATATGTTACCCAAATCAACACGGCCATGACTGAGGCAACGAGGAATTTGAATGTTCTATCGAACAAGAATTCGAAGTCGTTCGATGATGTCAAGGGCCAGAAGACTCAAAACCAGATTTTATACGCTACGATGCGTCTACTTGGAGTAAGGAACACAAGATAAACGGAATGTCATTCCGGGTAACTCTTACTAATCCCAAGTTTCGATCGGTAGGATACCGCTTTCGCCCTTGCACCTGTTCTGGCGCTTTCCGCGTTCACCAAGGAGGTGAATAATGTCACGTCAGTACCTTGCTCTCCTGGCTCTCTGTTTTCCAACTGTCTGATTCGCCGATTCTAGCAACTCCGTCTCCAACTTCGTCAAGGCCTTGACTGGGTTCGCTGACGGTCCCAAGGAGAAATGGAAAGAAGCACTCTTCCGCACGCTGAAAAAGACCGCGGACCAGTTGAATGCTTTTGGGAACAATGTTGCGGACAGAGAGGTAAAGAATGATGGAGAGCAGCCGCTGGAGGAAGGAGGACGAGGAGAAGAAGGAGGAGGACGACAAGAAGGAGGAGGACGACAAGAAGGAGGAGGACGACAAGAAGGAGGAGGACAACAAGAAGGAGGAGGACAACAAGAAGGAGGACGAGGGGTCGGGGGAGGAGTAGAAGGAGAAGGAGAAGAAGGGAGCGGCAACAGCGACAACATGAGTTGAGGGACGAAGTGCTCCAGTGTCCACACACAATGCTTGAAAGGTTTGGGTGGACACGAATGACCACTCGGTAATGTTATATGTTATATGTTACTATATGCAGCAATTGAACGTGTCTCACACTTGGAATCTACTTGGTGATTAGCTGGCGTCGGAACTGGCCATGGTGACGTCCGTTCCAAACCAGCTGCAGTTGAAGGAAGTTGAGATCGGTATACCAGTCATTTTGTGAAACCCCGGAACGCACGACAGAGTCGTGGGCTCTTCTTTCGTCATTTGGTATATCCTTGCATTTCGGTGGATGACGTCATTGTGCACTGACAACGCTGTATGCAGCGAGGAGGGCCCTCCACCAAAGATGATGCACATATCTATTTAGAAGGTTTAGAAGATTACATCTACCGTTGGGGGTAGTCGCTGACCATTCGTTCGGACTGCGGTGATGCACGATGGGATGTGACGATAACTGGAGACCTTCCATCCGACGACAAGTTCAAGGCTTCAATCCACTGGACTATTCGGCGGCAAATGGGCGGATAAGATACTCGATCGGCGGAATGGTGGTTATACTGGACGTAGATGAAGCATCAACATGTGGGTTAGGCTCGGCGTTCAACTCTAGTCCTCATGGTTGCCAATATTTTGTTTGCTTCCCGTGAACATTTGGTCAGGTTCAGACTCGGTACAACACTGAATTGAGCAAGCATCACTAGAATGGTCTCCCAGAGAAAGGTGCCGAAGCTGGATCACTCTCACCGAGGTGACATTAACGATAACAAGGCAAACAGAGTTGGCCCGTCTTCCGTTGCCGCTCCAAAGACGGAGCCGGCCGTGACAAGAACGGTCAGGATAGCGATCGGATATCATGACAGCCCCCCACCTGTTAGTTTTATTACCTTTACTTCTGTGTCTTCCTATCTAGGAAGGTCTTGCAACTAGACTCCAAGCGGCGGTGAGCGCTTGGTTACGCGTAGCCCACAACATCTCTACCTGCACACGCATGCCCGGTCAAATCCATGTGTCGAAGATGAAGCCGTATGCCGATTGTTCAGTGCTGCTCAGATCTGAGACTGGTCATTGCTAACGGTGCGGTTATAGAGGGGCCTCGCGCTAATAGTGCATGGAGTTGGTGAATCGTTAACCATTTTGACCTAGTGGCAGATGTTTCTAGTGCCCTAGTCTCAAGAGTAACGAGGTATATAGATACACGGAGTTTTCATGGTGCAGCTGAGGCCTCGGGGACGGTTCGATCTCACTCCCTCCCGAGTATGGAACACGTGTGGAACACTTGCAAGGGTTCTCACGTGATTCGACGTCATGTCGACTGAATTTTCCAGGACCTTCTACCTGTCCTCGGTTTGTTTGGCCATACAAAAATCAGCTGAGGGCTTAAATTCCGTCTGTTCACTGCAGAGGTGAATAATATAACTGGGATGCGCCGCTACTCGGCAACATGAGAGCTCGTGGCTTGCGCGCGGCGGGCATCGCGCGCGATATCCCACCTCATGTCGAACATCAACACCGCCCCAGTCAGTAATCAAAATGAAAATAGAATTTCTACAACGTTTTCTTGCGACGTTTGATACTCGCCCAATTTGGAGGATGTTGTTGGTGTAGGAGCCACTACTGTACACCAGGCCCTGGCTGAAATTACTCGTCTACTAGTACACGGCACTAAAGGGGTTATATTTGCTAACGCAACAGGCTCTCGCTGCGCTTACATGATCGCTGTCGGACTAGTGCAGAGGAGGGAATATGGCGGGCTGTCACGTGTGTTCGAATGACCCTGGTGGCAGATAACGTACAGAACGAATAGATCAGCTGGCGCATCGCTTCCGTTCTCGCACACGCTGCGATCGAATGACCAGCAGCATGCTCGAAAACTATGTGAGCACGGCCACGAGTTTATCGGTCCAATCCTCACTCTCACCATGTTTTCCGGAACCGAGCTCGGGCTGGGCACTGCGTAGCGTTTCTTTTGGAATCGAGGGAATTTCTGCCGTCGCTAACGTTCTACTGGCTATATAAGATGGGGGAGATGGTTGTAAGGCACTTGTAAACCCAAGCTACTAACACTACACGCTAGTCAACCAGCCCTATGTCCCTTACCTGCCAGCATCTTCGTACGGTCGGCGTCGGCCCCCGTCGAGACGGTAGAAATGAGCCAGGTGAGCTCTTAGCTCCGCCGTCCAATTGCCTCTCGTCTCGTTCTTGTGTTAAGCATCCTCTAAAGGCGGAGTGGAACTCCCCGGAGTTATAGCTGCCACAAAGGATGGCATGGTCTCTTCTTTCACCACGATGGCCGTTGTGGTTAGTAAGGGTGTAATCTCCACTTCGCCACCGTCGCTCAGAAATGTCCTCCATAACAGGCCACTTTACTTGCGTCTACTGAAGGCGTCTTTCTCTCAATAATCAAGTCTTCTTCTCAGAGCCCTTCATCTGAGCCCAGGAACACGAAAGTCATGGTCATTCTGACCTACCTCGCCATTATTTTCAACATCGGGGCGTCATGGAGTGCCCTCAGGATGATCGACGCTCTCGGGAAGATGCCATTCCTCGTTGCACAATACAATACCAAGCGCATGTCGGTCGGGAAAAGTGTGGAGCAATTTGACCTGGAAAAGGTCCGCGACGTCGCTCAAGGGATGAGGAAGTATGGCTTATCTGGAATTTGGTCGTTCTTCGCATGGCACTGTAAGTCCTAGAATGCACGATCACCCCATCGAGCTCTCATACCCACTCTAAAAAGGTTCTATTTCGCTCTTTCTTGGGAGTCTCTGCGTTCTCGCTCAGATTTTGTTATATACATGGATAAACGAGGACGCGTGGGTCTCTATCGCCGTGACGGTACTGGCCTTTATCACATCGATACCTATTTTCCTAAGTTTATTCATGTAGATTAACCTAATTGAGTTTACTAAGATTATGCATATATATGGCTTGTATCCATGCGTATGTGTTGTGCCGAGAGAGGGTGGCTGAGCTCGGACGTAGCTTGGAACCACTTGAACGGCTCTTCCTCAGAATATACACCCACTCATGGGAAATGGGCCAGACCCGCATGTTCTCAACCCTGTGAATTTCTTCAGGGAGTGACTGTTGCTTTGTAGGATTTCGGAACTCTGCGCTAGGTTATAAAGTCCTGACCGCGCCGGGTACTTGAGTTCCTCGTGCGGCGTCAACCGTACTTTCCTTGCGCCCAGGTGGAATTTGACACTCAAAAAGGGAAAATTGCTTTTGAAGCCAAACCTTATCTTCGGTTGTGCCAATAAAAGAGATGGGCTGGGAGGCTCGTTGCGACGAGCCCATTCAGCCACATGAATCGTTGCCGATCCTGAGACACCGCCTGCCGTGGCATGGGAATAATCGCCGAGAGCCTGAGATTGCTCGCCCATTACACATTAGATAAAAACGAGCCCACATATAAAAAGCTGTCCAAAGCGAAAGTTGTATATACAACGATCAACGGACCAAAGGAAAGCACCTCTCCGATACAGATATTATACCTATCGGTGATCAAGCCAAATCAAGCCACTGTACTGTGATTGGGGATGAGGATGAAGGCTGCTCTCTCATCACAGTAAGCCACAAATTGCAGGGGCTAGAGCGTTGTTGTGGCTTGGTAGTCCGGGGGCCACGAGGCATCCGCGTTGCGAAAATTCGAACGAGAAAGGACCAGCGCCGCTTAACCGCCCATTAAACGATTAGGTCAAAATCGGCCTGTTAATTAAATACTTAAAAAGTGTGCGCAGCGGCAGACTATTCCATTTGTAGAAAATGTCTTTTCATTAGTATGACTATAATAGAATATCTGAGGAATTCTGTCGGGCTGTTTTAGCGCTTGTATTTACACTCCCATGGAAGTCAGGTGTTTGGAGGCTGGAATTTTGCCCCTGAGTACATAACCTGGAGAGAGTGGTGATCACAGCATCAATACACCCGCGATACTGTCGCACACACGTGCAACCAGCCAAGTTTCCTATATAAAGGCACTTTGGAACATCGATTACGGAGGGACGAAGTCCATACATCAAGGACCTCGCTGTCAGAGCAGTTTCTGGGCCCTCCATTCCCAAATGCCCATCGCTCGGCAGCGAAATCCCTCCCAAGATGATGTAGTCTGTGAGCACGCAATTGTTTCCTTGGCATTCGAATTTTGCCTTACCCGTCCTTTCGCCAGTCGGCGATTACTCGCTTCCATCGATCATCGGTTCAACACGAGATGGCATGGTCAGCTCATTCACAGCCGTGGCAGTTGTTGTAAGCCTCTAATCTCTGTTGCGAACGAGGGATGGACGGCCTTGACGCTCTGAGCATCTAGGCAACTTTGCTAGCCAGCACGGAATGCGCATTTCTCGGATTGATAAAGAATCCCCCAGACGGGTCACCTCTTCGGTACTCAGGCCAGGCGCTTCAGGACACGGTGACTGCTTTGACATACATAGCGATTTTCCTCAATGTCGGGGCCTCGTGGAGTGGCTTGCGAATGATCGACATATTAGGCAAGATGCCGTTCCTGAACGCGCACCACGAAGCCAAGTTGAAGAAAAGCTCCCCGGACCCTCGTAGATTCAGTATCACTTCTGAAACTACAATCGATAGCGCTATGCGTGATCACGGACTTCGTGGGTGGTGGGCCTTTATGGCGTGGCATTGTACGTGCTACCACTCACAGTTAATTCGATGCCCGGGTTCTAACTTTCAATCAATGCAGCCATAATTTCATTGCTCCTTGGAAGCTTATGCGTCGTTATACAGATATCGATGTATATCTGGATCCACGAAGCGGTGGCAGTGTCGGTTGTAACGACTTTATTTGCGTTCTTCGCCTCCATTCCGATTTTCTTCAGCCTTATCACGTAGGTCGAACCAACTGTATGAATATCTATGCCAAAGCTATGAATGAACGTACTATCTATTGGAATGCAAAAAGCGTTTTCTCGGAAGCGGAAGCTCCCAGTGCTCTGTCCCTCATGAACGAAGGCGGCCTTCCCTCCGTTGGCACGCAATTCGCGAAAGGAAGTTTGGGCCGAAAACCAAAAGGAAAAGAAGAGAAACACGACGAGAAAAAGCTCAAAGATAGATATGGATGAGGAATTCGTCACCATCCTATCTTTCTCCGAATCCTCTTGAAAAATGAGTCCGGGCCAGGTTTCTGGGCTGGTACCTCAGGCGTGACGATGGCTTTGTCCTCCGGGCTTGAGAGGATGGCACTTTGAGTAACAGAGGGAACTACTACGATTGAGCTTGAGCTAGAAGCTGAAACTACCGGCATCGGGTTGGTCGAGGGAGCGTTCGATAGCGTACGCGCAGGTTGTTGGATCCTGGCATAACCATGCACTTCTGAGCCGGGTGGTTCAACATCTTCTTGAGCGTCCGAGTAATGGGAGCTTGTAGGACTAGGACTCCGCGGGTTGTCAATACGGTGGTCTTCTGGTGGTTGGGTGCCAACAATTTCAGGCAGGCCAGCTTTCGGTGGTGGGGGTTTGGGTTGTGGATGAACAGCCGGTGGTGCAGCGCCAGGTGAAATTGATGGGGAGGAGCCCAAAGGTGGAGTGTCAGGGGAATGGATTACACTTGAATGTATGGCGTGTTGGGGGTTGTGGTTGGACGGCGCAGCAGGAGGCAATGCCACTTCCTTTATGACGACGCCGTAAGTCCACTGGTTCGAAAAAACAGATATATGTATATATATCATACCTCAGGTAGAATTCTTAAGAAACGCGTTTGAATAAAGCTGCTTCTGGCTAGGTCGATATTGCGAAGCACCTGAGGTTTGGTCACGATGCGTTGGAGCGTATCGACAAGGTCCAACGGTTTGTGTATATCTGAAACCCAGAATTAGGTGGGAGCATATCTAGTGAGAGCTTCGCCTACCAAATAGGAATGCCGACTCCTTTCGAAATATCACAACTGCCACCGCTAAAGTTTTCAACTTGGTGTTGACAATTTGGAGACGACTGGAGTGTGCGACGACCTCTCCTAACCTCGTAGATTTGTCTCTTAGAACCCACTCTTTGTCCGATGGCTTGGAGAAGAGCATCGCCTTGGAGCTTAGATTCACTTTCTCGGCTTTTTTTAGCCAGGGTTTTCCGTCACGCATGGGGAAGTTGAAGCCCGCGCTAGCAGCGTACCGGATGATATTCTCAAGATTACCAACCATTGATAGACTGGGAACCGCTGCGAATGGGGGGCCGTCTTAGCACGCACAGGTTCTCCGGCTGTGGGAGTGAACGTACAACATCGAATCTCGCTGGCAGGGTGTTCTAATTTGCCTTGGGTTTGTGACCAAACCTGGACCTGGATGGGTACTTGACCCTTTGGTCCCTCATTGGAGCTTGGAGGTTGGGATATTAGACTTTCATCGAGCTTCTCAACCGCTTTACCCTCCCTTATTTTCTTTGATTGTCGCCAGGCGTCTGCGACAGCGCTCGAGGCTTTTCTTGGATCGGGCTGAATAAAAGATGCCGTTCAGGAATCGTCAGGGATGTAAGCTCTTGGTGGTGACAAACACGGAGCGAATCTGCATATTCCTTAAGTTTCCAGACAGCCTCTTGGACCTGGTTCGGTTGAGGATTCTTCATAACACAGTCAACGAGGGCACCTAGGCTGTTTGTCCGATTAGCTATGGTCCCGTGGTGAACCGAAGAAGTCTCACTCTTGTGGAATACTCTTGTTCTTCAAGTCCAATAATACCACCAAGTGGCAAAATTCCACAAGCTCGTCTCTATTCGCCTTGGAGACCATCACTACATAATGCTTGCAGAGGAACCTGGAGACCTGGGCTGGATCGCATGGACCGATACCGCTAGCCCCCATCGTGAAGCCATCGCTTGTCATCTTAGAGAGTGCGGTTTCTCGGATGTGGGTTATCGAGACCAAGGATTATGTGGTTGTTGAGGGTAACGTCGGCATGCTTCCATATGCAAGCTGCCTCGATCCGCATTGCCAGCTGAAGGTTTTTGTTGATTGATGGAGATATGGCTACCACGTGCAGTCGTGGGATTCCCGTGGCCATCCGAAAACTCAACGCTGCACCGCCTCGTCCAACCACGGAATACGAAGGTCCTTCCACTTTCCATCGACCTCGGAGATCCTTCCATTTTCTATCAACCTCCGAGCTACAAGGCTCCGTCATTCCATCACCATGGGATCGTCAAGCTTTTCCATCGACCGGCCCACCCCGATGCTACAACCAATGTCGCTGAACGCTGGACTGAATGGGTCCTCGTGTCCAACAGACCATCCAGTAACGCGTGTCGCCTACCGCTCAAGCCTTCAATTTGCCCTGTGTGCTCACGCGTCGTGAGCAACTGATCCATGGGCGTGATCCGCCTCGTGGTACATAATTCCCGTCCCGGACACCAAATTTCCAGTGTTTGGGAACTGCAGGCGTGCGCAGGCTGAAGAATTAAACATTATCTCCACACGGTAAAAGTAGGATTTCAGGGGCATTGGAATATTCTCTAACGAACAAAAATCATGGTATCCCCTGCGCGGCTAGGCTCAGATATCCACAGGAAAAGGCGTGCACTCAGCATGGGTAGGGACCTGTAGATACATACATTGGGGTTACACTTTAGCTATGCTCGAATCCTCTTGACGTCTCGTATCCCACCAGTTTTTTCCCTCATTCTCCTTCCAATGACGTCCGTCAACGAACTTCCTTCGCTATGGCAGCAACAGGATGTCGGCGAAGGCTTGAAGTATACGTCCGACCTTCTGAATACCATTGTCCCTCTCGCGACCAAGTCACCAAACCACTCACTCAAAGCTCAACATTTACTCTCAAGAGGGATAGAGGTTCTAGCGTCAATTCAACAATTCCTCGCCACAGGAACCGATGACTTTCTCGCCGCGATCAGGACAATACAATCGCTTGAGGTGACAGAAACGTGAGTGATATCCACAGGAATAGCGATCCTCTCACTGACTTGCAAGCAGAGTGCTGATTGAGTCAATAACGGTGTTGAAGGAAGACGCGGAGAACCCCGTTCCTTCAGACCGGGCCGTCCTATCATCCTGGCATCTCAACCGCAACACCTTCTCCAACCAGCTCAAGACACTATCCGATGCTGGTCCTAAGGTTAGAGCACTTGCATTGCATCCTCTCTCGTTTGGACTCGGGTTGATGTAACTTCCACAGAAACCCGACACAGCATGGACGGGTGTTATGAGGGACGTCGTCAGAGCTGATGACCTAAACTGGGCTACTCGCCTTGTCGAAGACATGACGACGCTAGACGACGAACAGTGAGTCAAACGTGGCTTGGTGGCAACTCGCCCTTTGTTGAAACGGATGGCTCTTTCTCAAAGGACAAAGGAGTCCCTCGGAACCATCCTTTCAACGCTCGAAGAACCGGAAACTTCCACACAGGAAGAGGCAGAGGTGAGGCGTCCATCTACATTTTCACCCCGCACGATAGGTCTGACCCTTACCTTTGATCGCAGAACATTCAGACGGACTCTATTCTTGCGATCATGTGCTTAGCCGATGAAGTAGCTCGACCGTCTGCCAGAGGTCGAGGTCAGGTTCTCAAGTAAGACGCCCCCGTACTGTTGCCATTATCGAGATATCCTAATTAAGATCGAAACAGCGTGCTCAACGATATGGCTGGGGAGCTTAAAAAGAAAGAAGGTCGAAACTGGAAATCCCTGTCGGACCGCTTGCATGATTTGCCAGTTTGTCGTCAGGTAAGCAGCTCGCCCAAGACCCTGCAACCGGGTTCTGTCGTTGAAACGCCTCTCAGGTTGAAAAGCCGCTGCTTGTACACCAAGGAGACTATTCGATCCCGGACATCGTTCACGATGCTCAGGTAGAAGTTGATCAAGCTGGGGCTGCAATCGCAGGCGAGTAGCTCATCCCCCTCCTCCCGCTTCCTGAGAGACGCGACCATGCTGACCTCCACTGGTTGGTTCCACAGCTCTCATAGATTTTGGCAGCCTAGACGCAGACGTCGAAGCCACGAAGAAGCAGCTCTCCCAAGTCGAAAGGAGCATCAAAGATGCAGCGGGACACTTGAAAGCACTCGCATCGAAGAAGAATCACAACTCCATCAAGGGAGGAAAGGAAAACAGCTCAATATCTTATGCCGCTTCACGCCTGCTCACGGTAAGGGAACGGAATCCGTGAAATCCGGTCCACATAGGGGTTCTCACCATTTCTAACGACTAATATAGAACACCGCCCTCGCCATCACACCTGCTTGTGAAATAATGGCACTGAATGAACCTCTGCAAGCTATCGTGTAGGTATTTTGGCCGTTGGATTTTTGCAAAGCCTCTGACATTCTTTACTAGGTCTGCCGTCCACGGATTCATCGACGCTCTGGACGTTTTCGACCTCGGACCGAGCTGGAAGGGCGCGTTTACCCGAGCGCTAGGCGGCACCGCGTCCCTCTTGACGCAATTTGGAAGGTCGAACATCAACATTGCTAGCCCAGTTGAAGCTACCTTTACACAATTTGGAAGGGCTGACACCAACATGACGAGCCCAGTTGGAGATAGCTTCCCAGAACAAACTAGAAGAAGTAGCATCAGCGAAAGTGAGGGCACTAGGACACCACCGGAGAGGGCGGGTACCAAATCGGAGAAGCACGGAGCTCGAGAGAAAGTGGCAGACTTTGCAAGTAATGTGAAAGATAAATTCCTAGGCGGAAAGTAAACGGCTAGGATCCTAGATATGACTTATTTTGTATTGGTCTTGTTACGATTCTCGCCCCGATCGAAGTTCCTTCCGCCTGGTCATTATTTCTAGAAGGGAGCAAACAGAGTCTGGTACGATAATGAAGGGAACTTGGTACAGACGAATCAAGAATGTTTCGGTGCTGGTCATCGGGTCATACATGAGCACTCTCGAGTCAGGGCATCTGCGGGAGAGGGCCCTAGTGTCAAGTGGTGTTTACCTTGGTTTGATTGTGGAGGAGGACAGCCTCGCAGCACCAAGGTACCCGCTCGCCGCCCAGTGGAGCGATACCGTTGGGAGATCCAGCCGACGGAATCGCGCAAGCCAAGGATCATGGATGGTGCTCATGGGTTCCAAGGACTTGTATCACCTGAATGCGTCAATACCGCCGCTTCAAGTGCATCGAACAGCACCTGATATAATTACACACGTGCTCGCGCAATTGTGAATACGATTGCGTTGGATATCTCCGAGAGTTTTTATTGGGTCAAAGTCATATGTGGATGAGATCCTTGTGCGAAGGAGGTCTCGTTGGAGAAATGTGGCGGTGCTTTGCGAACAATCGCCTCAGCAAACAAACCCAAGAACACCAGCTGCGATAAGGGCATACAAACAGTCACTTCAGAGCTTCAAGATAAGCGCTAATCGCCACTGGCCACTCGGAGGTTGCCGTAGCCAGCTGAACCGTGGGAAAGGGCGTTAGAAAGTCGACTAACTGGGAACCCATTGGTTCGTGCTCACCTGACCGATGGACAAGGGAGAGAGTCCCCTGAGACAAATTACGAATGGTACTAAGTAGTCGTCGCGCCTGCTGTTGGCCTGGCACCCCTAGCTCAGTAGCTAGGGTGCAAGGTAGTACTCCTAGACGGCGAGGGGAATTCGGTCCCTTGCACCGTTGCGACTCCCGTATCACCGAGTTCCGTCGGCGTTGCGAAACGGAATCGCCACCGTTGTTTGCAACCGTCGGCCTGGAAGGCAAGTATTTAATCCAGCCAGCTTCTGCTAGGTATGCTCAGGTTGCCAAACGACCGAATTCTCGTTTGCCGTTGCTCCAATTCTTGTATCTTCGAGCGTGACAAGTGTCTACATATAGGGGTCAACCGTGACAGAGACCCAGACATTCGACCCTTTACCATCCTTTGCAGCTAAATACTTTCTTTCACGATCTTGGCAATGTTTCGCGTGAAAATGCCAGCTTTGCATGCATGACCTATTTTCAAGTCACCATGCCGGCCGGCCGACAGGGCTCGCCCTAGCCTCCGCTAGCTGGGGCAAACGAGAACGGAAAGCACGCGTGCGCCCCCACCCAAATTTACATAGCTATTCTCGGAGCGAATGTAGTGGAATGATGGCTCTAAACTCAGTGAGGCCCGGACCGTCGACTGAAAGTGAACGCGTAGTGAGCTGCCTTGTGAATCCGACGACGTCAGTTTTGGGCCTCATCTATCTGCCACAGCCGATGCCGAAATGCGCAGCCTTGTCCGCCGACATCCGGCTCCAATGTTCATCTTCCCGCCTCAAATCGGACAAAAAGTTCAGCCAGGTTCTGAGAGAGCTACGCATACCAGGATTTTCCGAAATAGCTAAGCCCGCGAGCCAACGATGATGACCTGCTAAAGGATTGTGGAATCCAAGCCTTCAACACAGACCTGACGCCGCCTTCAGAGATTAGGGTCCTCCCATCTCCGCCAATGACAATTAATCATTTTCATGTATAAAGGAGCCGTCAATTGCACGTACGTATCAGTCTTCACTGTAACGCGAGCAGCTTACACGTGGGGGAGCGATTCACTCTCAGAATCATTTTTGCGGGTGAGGCATGCGCATGTAACACGTAGACGTACTGCCAAACAAGCGGGAAACCGGACGATTTCCACCTATAGAGGAGCTCACGACATGAGATTTCAACGAGTAAGCACTAAATCAGGTGACTAAATGACGCCTCAAGCCGGGGCGTTGCCTATCAGGACACACTGCCCCAAGGATCGCTTCCGCTTGTTTTAACTTGAAGAAGTAAGCTTTATGTTTATCGCGCCATGAGGCCTTTGGCGCTCCACCGGAAACCCGTTGCTTTTGTCCCAGAGGGAAGTGGAAAGATTAAGATCCGCATAGGGAAGTCAGTAGCCCTCCATGATCGGCGGCAAGTGAAAAGACCCTGTGTCCATGTGGTGGGGCCACCTCTCGGTACACAATTTTAAGAAAGTAAGATTTCCTGTACTTCTTCAGACCGTTCTTTGACTTCAATTCTCGTGCACTGTGACAGATATTTAAGAGGATCGCCGTCCATGTGGACGAGGCAATGTCACGCCAGGGGCTTGGCTTCATGTATAAGAATGAAGAAAGCTCCGCGGGTGATGTGAACAGTGAAGAAACCCGCTCATGATCGCCAAGGAATGAGCCACTCCATCGGCATCCACGCGCCCTGTAAAGGCTGGGCGACGGCTTCCTTACCCTTCGAGACAATGCGCACCATATACACCCGTTGGCTCTGAACGAGGTCTTAAAGGCCAGGAATGCGTCTTTCATATTTCGATCGAACCAAAGCGGAAGCTTCAGGGCCACCTGATGGGTATCATACAACGGGGAGCCAGGAGATATAAATTCTGACCCACAGTTGCGAGAAAACCGCCTAGAGCTCGGAAGATAAGGGCGAAATTGTAATATGAGCAGCCTCGACAAGGGCCTCGCGCGCTGAAGGCGGCGACCCAATGAAACCCAGCCTAACACCATTCCCATGCTTGCAAGCCCGCTTTATTCGACTCGTGCCATTCCAAGAAGACTGGCTGCCTTCACCATGGGCAAACAGGGTGCCGCTAAGGAAATTCCCACTTAGGCTCGAAGTTCCTCTGAGTGTCAGAGAAACTTGATGTATTCAAAGAATATGGCTTGCAACTAGCGCATGGACTCATTCCTTTCAAGAAGGATTTCCCAAGGCGAATAAATCGGTTCGTAGTGAGTTTTGACTTGTGGCAAGTGTGCCTGTCACTCGTGATGGCCATCGACGCTCTCAGGAGCTGAAGCAACGCTAACTCAAGATGAGAAGTCTCAGACAGGTCATGCTCAACAGTCTGCATGAGCGTTTTAAAGTAGGCAAGTGGTAGTGCAGTTTGTTCGTGGTGAAACAAGTTGACTGGGGGAGGCAAATCGCTTGTCTGGAGACTTGGAAGCATCGATTCGGTTGTTCGAAAGCGCCTCACAATCGAATACGATCTGAGAAATAGAGCGTTGCAGGTATCAGGAGGATCTTAAGAGACGCAAATGACCTTTCATCTGAAATAAGCGCTATTTCGTCCACCTTGCCCTGGCTAGATATCTATTTCTACAGTGTGGTGTGAGGCGCCGAACCCGTGCTCCTCGTAACTTGGTGACGGCCATGATGTGGGTGGTGCAGCATGCGGAAGGCCGTCGCTTGGCTCAACGGTTCTGGCAGCTTAATAGCTCCAGTCGGAACACAGTCTTGTAAGCGTTGGGGGGAGTGCTCGGTAAGTCCAAGGCCCGGCTAGTGCAATTGATGGCGGTCGGTCGGGCATTAAATTTAATGGGGTTCGAATGTGACCTGTGACGTGTCACGAATTTCGAATCACCCCTCGGAACCACTCACACCACCCGCTCCTTCGCTTCCTCTCCAACTCCCTATAGGCCTGCAGGTAATTTGACAGGGGGCACCGCGTCATTTAAATCTTGAGGGTTCAAACCGCGATTCAGTCGAAAAATTCCCTCACACTTGCCTCCCGTCTCGCGCGTTCATGGGTTGCTCTGGCTCCCACACATCCAACTCCAGATTATAATCCCTTGACACCAGAACGAACACCTACAAATCTCTATCTGAATGCCTTCATCCTCCTCCAGCAGAACTCTCCCCATTACTGCGGTCTCCGATACGCAAACGCTTGTCGGTATTACCTTTGTTCTCTCGCCAGCGCTCCACTGAAGTTTCGGCCATTCCCCATATCCAACCACCCTTAGATCGACCAGAAGGATAAAGTCAACGAACTACAAGCGGTTTTCAAATATGCAGACAAGAGAATTCGGATCATTCGAGACTTGACAGAGATTCACGAAGTAACGTGGGTCCCTCCCGGCGGAGAAGCCCTTATCGTAAGTCCATCAACGCTTTCCTGCGCCTCCTTCCCAATATCCTTCAACTTACCTGTTGCGGTCAAGGTGTATGTAAAGTACCTACGTTACGCCACTATTATCGAGAGCGATATACACATGACAATTAGCGATAAGCAGAGGGAGCTCAAGGTCTGCTATCCTTGAATCATTTACTCTTCCAGAACAATCCCTGCTGACGTGCCCTTTCCGAGCAGAGAATACTAGATCAGATGAAAAAATGGACTTCACTCAGCCACCCCAACGTCTTGCCGTTCCTTGGTTACCAGTGGAAGGACACGCCCCTCCTCGTCTTCTCTTGGTACAAAAACGGGAACATCTCTCAATACCTAAAAGTCCATCCAGATGTTGACCGCCTAAAACTGGTAAGCTGCTTGTTTTCCCTTGTTCCAACCCGTTGTTTGACTCTGAACGAACAATCGTGCCCCAAATAAACCCTAGCTTATCCAAGTTGCATCTGGTATTGCGTTCTTGCATTCCGAGTCGATCGTCCACGGGGGTATTAAGCCTACTAACGTTATCGTCGCGGACGATGGTCACCCAATGCTTATGGACTTTGGGATGGCTCCCGACTTGCGGATGGTAGAACGCAACATGACAATGGCCGACGCAGGAAGGGAGAACGTTGGATACATGAGCCCTGAGTTGATTGAGGAAGGAAATTACACAAAGGCGTCTGATGTATACGCATTCGCGTCCCTGCTGTTGGAGGTCAGAAGGTCTTCTTGTCGTCTCATCATGTCTTTTACTCAGCACCCGACGGAGAACAGATCCTATCAGGTCAACCGCCATACTACAAGCTATCTTACGTCCAGGCTATGATTCAGATCACACAGCGGAAGAAACCGTCGCCAGACGACCATCAAGACTTGTCTTCGTCATCCCCTCTGTGGGAGTTGATGCAGCGTTGTTGGAGTACGCTGCCTGATGACCGGCCGACGATAGAAGAAGTTCGCAGTTCGGTACGCCTACGAGGACGCTTTCTGCTTCTAGTTTAATGTCACTCTGACACAAGGGCTTCATTCGGGCGATAGCTCGAACGCATGGTCAAAGGGAAACGTTCGGGAGTGCTCGGCTACATTGGCTCAATATGCGGTTTCGCTTTCCGTCTGGTTGGGCTACGATGGTAACCTCAAAAGCGTGCTCCTGGAAGCCCCATTAAAAGTCGACGACGCCAAGGGTCTCTCGATAACTAGCTGCTGTTGACAGTCGCCCCCGCCCACAGAGTCTTGAGATTTAGGTCTTGGTGCAACTTTCCCCACTTATCTTCTTGGGTCAGTTTGATAAGTTATCCTCAGCCACTTCCCCCGCGTATACTGTGTATTACCATGTTCTATATCAGCTTGCTGGCCCAGACCCTAGTGCCCCAACTTTATTCGAGTCCATCCTTTTAATACGACTGCGGGAGTGACTGATCTCGATCACAGGCCGACTACAGAATTGGGGTTGAAACCAGAGGACGTGGAATATCATGTTCCGAAGCAGTGCTAGCGTGTTGTATGAGTCTTAGGGGGCGCACGTGGTCGCCATTCTAGAGCGTAAACCTTACGGATGTTCCAATGGAGCAAATTGTGCGCTTCTACCATTGGGTGCAGGAGTCCTCAGACTTTGACACACCGACACTTTGTCATGGAACAAGTTCGACGCTCAAGAACATGGAGCAGGGGAGCTAGGACAATTATAGTTTCGGCTGGGGATAAAGAGGAAAGTCGCGTACCTCCTTCTAGAAGCGCAGTATTACCTTTCCCACATGCGGACGGAAACAACAGTGCATTACCAAATCGATTCCATTGGCCCCCCAAACCTTAAAATGTTTGTTCTAACGGACCTTGGCCATTCGGGATCGAACCTTTCGCGACGCTCGCAGATCTATCCCTGATCAATCATCGGACGTGGTGCTGCAAAGTTTTTCTCGCGATTGCCGACCGCGAACTAGATAGAGTAGATCGAAAGGTAAAAGCACATTGATATAATGCCTATTCAATCCTTTCCTACCTTATTGATCTGCCTTGCGGAAGTGGTGCCAGGTTTGGTAGCGGAGACCGTTGGTTGCTTAGGTTAGGCAACTAGTTCAGTTGAGATGCGCCTGCCGTCTTACTGAGATTATGACCCACGTAAAGGAACTAGATAGTTGCGGGGCTAACAAAATGCATCTCCCCATGATTTCCGATGGAGCGAGGGTGGGTGGACCTTGAGCGCATGCAGCTGGCGTTTCGTGGAGACCAGCGCCATATCTGCGCGGGGTAGCCCCACTTCTCCGCAAGAGCCCCAGCTCAACTCCGGCAACCCACTACATCTGCACTTATATTACTAATCCAACTCTTTTTGCTAGCATTGGAGTGATGTGTCGAGTGACAGTCACTCGAACGCGCTGGTCATGCCTCCGGATCCAGTCAGCGACTTCGTTGTTCACATCCAGCTTCGCTCATGGTCTTGCTCAGTCCATTATATTATGAGAAACAATTGAAAGTATATTTTCAGTCGTAAGGTGAAGAGCTAAACTACGATGGAATCATGGTTCTTATAAGGTGAGCCGAGGGGCGAAACTATTGGCGTCGATCCCACTCCCGAGCTCGATGTTGTGTTGGAGCTGGTGAACAAGAAAAGAGATATAAGGACAGGTCGAGAGTGAAGTAGTCGACTAAGCTTACCCTTTTTGCATCCTTCCTTCTCTTCTGCTTGATGGTCCAAGAAAATATAGAAGTCGAAGGTATTAACGCGGACGTCGACCACATGGCGACATTTATGTGTTGCTTACCTTCTCGGCCTCCTTTCGTTTCTTTTCCATCATCAGTGCGGATACCACAATATAATTCAACACGGAGTGCGTACAGTAGTTTGGATCTACCGAGAGCATTGCAGGTCTACGAGAATACGGGTAGGTGAGTGAGGCTGAGGCAAGATAGCAACAGAGGTGGGAATGGACGGACTCGTTAGTCCGCAAAAACTTGATACGTTTGCGGGTACAAGAGGCGACGATTCTTCCTGAAGAGTGATAGCACTAATTGGAGCGACACCGCTAAAGTCTACCTGGGACGATACCAGACGCCTGTGTTGAACCGCTCGCCTCTTCCTTCTTCCAATAATATGCGCTCCCAGCTTCAACGTGAAAGCAGAATTTCCGAGAGCCGAGAAGTTTGAACCAGTCCAGGTCACTCTTCAGAAGCTTGCCGCAATTTCTTCCATGAATGATTGCCCTTCTCTGCCTGGTGAAGCCGCCCCACTGTATTTCGGCGACTGTCTCGCAGTCGCGGTGCGAGTAACAGTCGTGGACTTGAGATTTCCTAATACACCTCTACTCAAGTATATGTGGTAGACGGAGACGCCATAAGGATCGTGCACTCTACCAGAAAGGTCATCGTCGGCGAACTTGAATGTAGTGAAAGGCGCTGAGCAGCGGAGGTAGGGGTTTGATCTGGACATGAGTAGGGGACGTGAATTAGGTTGAATATACTTCTAACACCCCCCTCCATATCATTTATGTATTTTGAATGTGGCAGTGCTGAGGAGCTAGCAATGATCCATACAGTTCATGGTTTGGTGGAGTGCCTGCGGGCGTGAAGCTCTCAATAGGCTACCGATTGACGCATGGAGAGGAACTATGCCCCGTTATGGCACAGCAGCTCCGCCCGTTCAGAGCAATATATACGCAATTAATGAAAAGGTACTCCATGCACTCTGTTCAACGTGATGGATTTCCTCCGACTTTGGCACATACTAGCTCACTGGCAGAAAATCCCATCAGCTTGGTGGATCCTGGAGTTCGAATTAGCGAATGAATGACCTCCATCAGTACCGAAGACTTTACATTACACCCTCATGGCTAAAACAGAGATGGCGCATTGTTGGCGGGCGACAATTGCCTTTGCATGTGATCCAGAGGAGACCGTAAAGCTCCCGTGTACACTCAATTAATGGGCCGAGCCTTCCCTGGCAGTCCAGCGGCTCACAG
The DNA here is from genome assembly GCA_000827465.1 of Tulasnella calospora MUT 4182. Taxonomy (NCBI): domain Eukaryota; kingdom Fungi; phylum Basidiomycota; class Agaricomycetes; order Cantharellales; family Tulasnellaceae; genus Tulasnella; species Tulasnella calospora. The sequence continues at coordinate 42,568 of KN823299.1, forward strand.
AGTCAGAGGTGTCTGGTTTACTATACTAAATGAGTAAACCTGCCAGGGTTCGATTCGCGTTGTATACCGCGTCTTAGAGATTA
>KN823301.1:19009-31067 GCA_000827465.1 Tulasnella calospora MUT 4182
GCACCAATACAGGCGCGCTACGGATGCTGCAAAGTCGAACTGATGGCGCCCTCGTAGTTGAGTTGCTGTGGTGTATGAGCTGCGACGCAGCTCCAGGAAGCGTTCTCTAAACGTTTCATCTTCCCATAGCATTTTGAGCTGGTCCAGATCGGTGATTGCTAAGATATTTGCGATCGCAGGTAGCAGAGAGGAAAGGTCTTCTGATGTGCATATGGTACGTTGGATTGCGATGACCTGCAATGATTCCCTGTTCTCCTCCATCCGCTCGCCAGGGAAGCGATCTAATATTTGTTTGGAAACCCCATAAACGGAGCTGAAGGGTGCCTTGAGTCGACGAAGCATGCTTTTCACCCAGCGGAGTGAGTTGATACGGAAGGATGACCTGAGACGCCTTCCAAGCGTCCGAATCAAACGCAAAATTACCTCAAAGAAGCGGAAACCTCTGGTTTTTCGGTAAATCCAGAGGAATGCAATCCTTGTAACTCGTGGCGCCAACTTCGAACCCCATTGAAGGAAATGAGAGAGCGGACTGTGGAACGGACAGAACTTGTCCCATATGGTGCACATTGCACTCCCAACGAAAAATGCGAGCGCCAAGTAGAGCGGCACCCCGACAACCTTTGATAGGGTGGAGTTTAGGCTGTTAAGGTAAATGACGAAAGCAGTGCAGAAGATAACGAGACCTGTCTGTAGAAGCGAAGGAAGGATGTCATCAAGAATTACCTCTAGTCCCCAGCGCTCGGCACCTAGGAACCGCTTGAGCTGCTCCCATCTTTGGTGATCTGGTCCTCCACCGCCGCGCTTGCGGTAATAGACCAACCACTGGCGCCCTAGAACTGCCAGAAATGATGAAATAATTGCAAATGCCAAGCTTAATGCGAAAAGGACGTTGACGCTGAGAACAGCACCCGAGGGTGCAAATGACTTTGAGGGTAGAGCGGAATCGAGCGAAGCAGAATCGTTCCGTCCCGATACCAACTGCATCAAGAGTACATTGTTCTGTGCCAACAGAGCGTTGGTGTCGTCGACGGGATCGGCCGACAATAGAGGAAGAGTGAAAGCAAGGAATGCGGTATTGACGCCTGCGAAGAGACCGGCCTATGGAACAAGCCACATCGAGTCAACAAAGGACATGATGGGCGAAATGCGCCAACTCACGAATATAAGCATTCCATCGAGCTGCTCCTTCAAGCTGGTTGTCATATCGTTGTCGATATCGTCGGCAAGGGCATCGTATGCCCTGTAAAACTTGCCACCGTCTTGGCCGAACTCTTCGGGAGGTTCCGGAACCTCCAAGATGGGCGCATTGAAGGGAGTTTGAGGACGGTATTCATCGACTTCGGTTGTCGACTCTAAAAAGCAGGGTATGGTAGAGTACTATGGTCCAAAGGGTGGGTTGATGGTCGAAATTTAGCTTTGCTGGCGTGCAGGGGTGCACAGCCACCGGGCATGCGGCCGCCGTTCGCCGAGAACACTCGCCCCCTTCAGAGTCGATCTTCCTCGCCAAAGGTTTTGAGAGTATCTAGTTCCGGAGATAGACTGTTATTTTAGATATTATAATTCATGTGAAAATATATATGAGAGGGCAGCAGGCACGGGCCGATATCGTCATGGCTGTAAGAGGCGCGGAATGTCGCAAAATTATTTTGGCGCGAGAGGCCGGATTTCCGAGGGGGGGGGGGAGCGGGAGATGGCTTAATTTCTGGTGGTTCGAGTGGTTAATATCTGAGACGAGGGAAATTCTTTGATATATTGTCCTTGTCTGTACTTCCGAAACGGGAATGGCTTCCGCTTCATTCAAACGCTTAGCTAATCATTCCAATAAAACACTGCACAGATCGCTCAGCTTGGCACGATTAGAACTCCGAGCTCTGTTTCTCCACAAAGGGACTTGGAAATGCAATCTACGTGTTGGGAACATTCGGGGAGGAGTGGGATAGTGCGATTCCCACTAGGAGCAGTAGTGATAGTATAAATAGCTGTTAGATTATTATTTACGATAAAACACATGGGAAATTTCGTATTAATTACTCTCCTCCTCGGACAACCGTCTTCCCCTCTCAGAGAGAAATCCTGACAATCTAACTACGTTACCGATGTACACCAAGAGAACCGGACACACGTAGATGGTCAATGTGTTTATCACCGATATATTAGTTTCCGATTCGATCGCCGGACCCACTGGCGCCGATGGTTTGGCGGACGAAAAGAAAACATGCAGTAGGAAGGGAGGTTCTTGATGCACGAGAGATAAAAGTTAGGAAGTCATTCGGTAGCCGAATCTGAATCGAGTCTGTTGAAGTGAGTTGGTGTGAGAACGGGTTGTTTAAGGACGGGGGAAACGAACGCACGGCAATAAATACGTAGGAGCTATGCATATTGGGGATGGTTCGTGCTTGAGCTGGCACCAAGACATCTCAGGATCTCGGATTGGCCGAGTTTGGCTCTGGGGACGCAGAATGCATAAACCACAACACATGGACCGATAGAAGAATGGTACGAACGTGTACTCGACAGCAAACCTTGTCAACTTTCAACACGAAAGTATTGAAACTATCGCGCGCTGCATCGCGCTGCGCCCGAAGCTCGCCCGTGACACTACTCCACTCAGCGCCGCTACGTGTGGCCCAACAATATGGACTACAGACCCAAAGATCCCGCATCAACGGACTGAATGTGTGAAGGATATCCAAGTCCTCATCGTGTAGGGGTCGATTCGTTTGCCTATCATCCGCAAGGAGCATTTGAAAGTAGATATTGAGAAAGTTGAAGACACTCGAAGGAATGCTAGAAAAAAAGGCGTCGAACACGTTGGACTCGGGTATATATCAAAGCCGGAAACTCACAAGGACCATGGCTTATCAGGAGCTGGAAGCAGGTCTTTGACCGCTTCTTGCACCTCTATCCGTATTTTTCGGATAATTCCTCTGCTTTCGCCTTGCGGTGCGACGGCTCTGAGAGCCGCTTCATATCCTCCCAATACCTTAAATTGGTCCTCGAGCCCAATACTTCCGCTATTCCGTCCAGCAGCCATAAGATTGTTCACACACTGAAGTACGATGGTCACAATACCGTAGCGCTTGAGCAGCTCCTCACTCCTGGGATCCAATACGACCGTAAGAGCGGAGTTCAAGTGGAGGAGAGTAATGTTAACGTCTCTGTGCCAACGATCATTTCTACTCCAGTTCAGTTTCATCAAATTAGTGAATCACTCACCCCATGTAAGCTGTCCTGAGGGACTCTAACCCGCTTCCTAAAAATCTCCCGGACATTTGGTTCCGTTGAAGCCGTGAGATCGTCCAAAACACAAGTGACAGGAGGCCCCAATCCTGTCTCTCCAATGCCGAACAATAATCCGCGAGATGATTGTAGAAATCTCTTCCTTCTTCTATAATCTTAAAGAGCCTAAACGTCGAAATCTCCAAATAAACAAACGACGCTCTAATCATGACTGGCGACGAATGGGCCAGGCGATCCACCGGGATCTTGAAGCAAGAGCCGTCCGATTTGACAGGTATCCCAAAGTCTCGAAGGTACTCCAGCGGGTCGAGTTCCGGGCCCTCGACGTGGATAAGAATATGAGTGGCAGCGCACCAATACAGGCGCGCTACAGATGCCGCATACTTGAATTGGTGGCTCCCTCGTTGTTGAACTGCGGCGGTGTACGAGGCGCGACGTAAGTCGAGGAGGCGCTCTCTAAACGTTTCATCGTCCCATAACAGTTTAAGTTGGTCCGTCTTGGTGATTGCTAAGATATTTGCGGTTGCTGGGAGAAGCGAGGCAGGGTCTTCCGACGTGCAGATGGTACGTTGGATTGCGATAAGTTGCAAGGACGGTCTGTCTTTCTCCTTCCGTACCTGGAGAAGATGGCCTAATGCTTGGGTACTAGTGCCGTAGACCCAGCTGATGGGTCGTTTGAATTGGCGAATCCTCGCTTTCACCCAACGAAATGGACCGTACCGGAAGGATGGTACGAGCCTTCTTCCGAATCGCCAATTCGAACGCGAAACCGCGTCCGAAACCCGAATATCCTTGACCATTTGGTACATCCAGGATACGGTGATGCTTGAAACTCGTGGGAGCGAGGTACCGACCCATTGGAGGAAGTGAGAGGGTGGGCTGTGAAATGGACAAAATCTATCCCATATGGTGCACAATGCACTCCCAACGAAAAACGCAAGCGCCAAATACAATGGTACCCCGGCAACCATTGAGAGGGTGGAATTTAGGCTGTGAAGATAGATGACAAACGCGATGCAGAAAATAAGAAGGCCCGTCTGTAGAAGAGAAGGTAGGATGTCGTCAAGAATAAGCTCCAGTCCCCATCGTTCGGCACCAAGGAACCTCTTGAGCTGCTCCCATCTTTGGCGGTCTGGACCACCGCCTCTGCGGTTGCGGTAATAGACCAGCCACTGACGACCAATAACGGCCAGGAATGACGAAATAATTGCAAATGTCAAGCTCAGCACGAACAGGATGTTGACGCTGAGGATAGCGTCTGAGGGCGCAAACGACGTCGACGGTAGCATGGAATTGAGTGAGACAGAATCATTCCTTCCCGATGCCATCTGTATCAGTATTGCGGTGTTCTGTGACAGTAGCGCGTTCGTGTCGTCTACGGGGTCGGGTGACAAGAAAGGGAGGGTGGGCGCGAGGAATGCTGAATTGACTCCTGCAAAGAGACCCGCCTATCGAAGAAGCCAAAATGAGTCAACTGTAGATAGTATGTTTCGAATTTACGAATATGAGCATTCAATCGAGCTGTTCCTTCAAGCTTTTGGTCATATCGTCGTCAATTTCTTCGGCAAGAGCATCGTACGCTCTGTAAAAATTGCCACCATCTTGGCCGAACTCTTCCGAGGATCCGCAATCTCGAAGATGGGTGCCTTGAAAGGGAATGCAGTCGTGCTATTCATTTCGATTCTGGTGGGCGGGACTGGGCGAGGTGTGGTCAGAAGGGCGGTCGAACAGGGTCCAGCCACGTCGCCGCGACCAAAAGCACAGCCACCAACTTGAAATCGGCACTCCGATCACCAGATCCAGCTTTCGAAATCCAGATCTCAGAACCAAAGAATCTCATCATGGCCAAAGCCCTAAATTACTATTCTTTGAACGAACAACCGAGTCTACCTCGACCAGGCCGGCAGGCGACCGAGATGTCGTTTCCTCGAAAGAGTCATTATTATTTCGCAATTTGGAACCCAGCTTCAACCGGAAGGGCTCTCTCAGCAAGGAGGTAGGTTTCACAACGGATTAATCCACAGTGATGATTAGAGAACGCGCAAAGTGTTACAGGTAATGAGCTATCTCCGAGGACGACTTGTTCCCGGGCCTCGCAGTTGACCGGTCTAACCTTCTGAAACAGGGATGGTTCCGCTCCACCCAATTATAAACGACCGTTAATTTTAGCAAGAAGAATGCATAGGTTACCCACTTAGCTCGTAACTTGTCTTATTTCCACATACGGACTTGGCAGGGCCCTGGAGTCGAGTTACGGTTACACGGGAAGAGAGCCGGAGGTGCAGAGGTGCTCGGTATTGCTTGTCATGACCGTAATGTCGTGTCTAATTTGATTACGAGAGGAACACAGGGCCACTCCGGATCGGGCCAAATGGTTAGGTAAAGAAAGAAGAAGAAAATACCGTCAAGGGAGGTCTTGATACTCTGCATGTAAGGTTATGACGTCAGTCGGTACCCGGATCTGAACCGAGTTTGTTGAGGTGAATTAGTGTGAAAGGTTCGCCGCGTAGAGAGCTTCTTAGGAGGGGCGGTTCATCTTCTGACGACGTCAACCTCCAATGCATGGCGGCCTCCCTCTTCCGTGAGACCCTGCTCCGTCAACGAGAAACTGTTCCTGTGGTTTCCAGAGCAATATCCCTCTTAATGGACTCTCGATTAAGGAATACACATACTACTCATGAGGTGAATCCAGTCGTAATCGAGTGGGTGTTACGCCCGGGGGGAGGGCGCACATCCGTTGGTTAGTCATGCAGAAACCAGGGGCTTCTCTGTTACCAGAGCTGACATCTGCGTTGAACTTAGGCCATCATACATCCACACAATAACATTTGAATACAGGCACAGAAAATGAGTAAAATCTTAGAACGGCATGAAAGGCATCCCAGGTATAGATACAACGTTTGACCACTGGTTTTGATCCTTAGTCTTCCGGCAAACATCGATAAGTACTTTCATTTGGCAGGCTTGTGCTCTCGCTAGAACTACACGGACTAGATGAGTTATGATGACCTTTCAGTTATCTTGCTACGGTCACGTACCGTCGTCGCAGTTGTCGAACCGGATGAGCCGGAGCTCAAATATCGCGTTAACTGCTTGGTTTGATAATTCCGGCAGGTCCCAGACATTCGAGAGATCCATCAGGTCTAAGAGATCGTTCAGGGCGGCGGTAGCCTCTGCAAAACAAGAATATGAATACCAAGGGATGTCAGAATAGACGAGTCTTACCGTCGATATTTGAGAACTTGGGGCGAATGAAATCTCCAGTATATACGTAGTCTGCATTCCCGGGCGATGAGCTTAACTCGTCGAATCTCAGCTCAAAAAGCCTACATACCCACGACGGAATGAACAGCGAATGCCGATGCCGCCTCATCTTCCGGCAACCTATATACGGGAAGCTCGGCGTCATCGGTCGAGATAATGCTCTCTCTGAAGGAACCTGTGAATGCTGCCTTAAAGTGAGGCACCACGGCTGCCAACATCCCTCGATGCGCTGGAATTTCTTGCCCCTCCACTTTGAAGCAAATGTCGAGTAACTGGCCACTTTTTCGAAGTTCATTCCATCCTGAGTGAATCACTACTGGATGAGGAGTCTTGGTTTCCAATGTCTGTGGCGGAGGTGGGCTTGCCACGATGAACTCATGAGCACCAGCATCGACCAACAAAAGTTTGTAGGGAAGCAAGAACTTCTGAGCGACGAACCGTCCCCCTACGTCAAAGGTTAGGTCGAACACAAGCTCGTCCGCAGCTCTCCAAGCCCAATCATCCATGTCTGAAACGATGTTTAGCCAGACCGGTACTTTGGCAAATGGTTTCAGTAACGCCTTCACGCTGTGGCGATTATTCTCCATCCACTCATACACGCTTCGGATATTGCTGAGGAGAATCGACGATTGGCGGTGTTTGGGAGCAACATGGTGTACCAGGAGAACCAGATGTCGGACCTTGTTAATCAGTCACGTCAGATCTAGAATGCCTGAAATATGGAAGCAACGTAGGGATAACCACTCACGACGTCAGCTGGGCTCGGTTCACCGATACTGGGATAGACTGCCGTCAAATGGGCTGTAGGGGATGCTGCGAACCGCGCACGCGGAATCCACGCAACGGCCTCGCGATTGGGAGCACATACTTCGTCGAGTGAAACAATGTCTGGGAGGTCTCGAGTGTAAACATCAAAGTCCGAGTCTGATGGATGTCGCTCAGTATGGCGAGGAACGAAACGAAGCCCTCGGATGACATCGAATGGGATCTCCCTAAGTTGTGGTGGTGCGGCGTTGATATATTCCCAGAGCCATCTTGCGCGACGTACTGTTTCTTGCCCTTGCCGAACATCCCGATCCACGGCTTTAATGCACTCCAATAACATCTCCGATGTTATTATGCTTTTAACTCCGAGATCAATAAATGTCACCCTGTCTGCCAAGGAAGAATGGAAGCTTGTTTAAGATTTTGAGATCTGCGGCGGATAGCCTTCCGAGATAAAAATCTTGCATCCAAACCTTCAGAGATTTGACAAATGCGTCCCAGTCTTTTGTCGTGACCCGGCGTAGAACCTCCTGGGGAGAAAGGTTCAACTGTCCGAAGAGCGGAAGAATGCGGACCAACACATTCATATCGTGTATCTGCACTCCTCCAAGCTGACCGTCTACTGCGATGACACCCAACTGACGCAAGACTGTAGTCAAGGCCTGTTCTTCATGTGGATAACGCCACCAGACATTGCCGACTTTGGCGTAGTGTAGAGAGACGACCAAATCTCCGCTGACAGAAGGAAGAAGAGGTAGATCCGCTAAGTCCTGGACTTTTACTGGGCAACCTGGCGTGGCGAGGAATTTGAGAAGATCCTTGTACCAGGCTTGCTGAGCGGCGTTTATGGCCTTTGTATTGGCGGGAACAATGGCTTGGTCATGGTGCGCCAGCAGATGTCGCATTCCTTGTCGGTCAAGCATACACACATTGACGTTGAGTTTGACCCAACTCTGGGCATGATGATCGGGGAATTCCTGGCTTACAACCGTACCCGACCCAAACAACCTGACCAGGTCATTGCGGTGAGAAGCAAAGATCCTACGGTCTCCGGAACTTCGGAACTCTACTAGTTTGCGATCACCGCAAACAAGTAACGGTATGCCATCCAAGGTTTCTCTCTCCTTCACGAGATAATCTATCACCGGTAGGATGTCTTTTGGAGTGAGAGCGGGAGTCTGCCACAACTTTTGTATGGCAGCGGTATTTTCTCGCAGAATATTCGAGACCTCTTTCGCTGAGTCGAACCGTAAGCTTCCCCATTCTTCGCGTAGGCTGGTGTCGATGTAAGAAGCCGGAACGTAGTTAGGGACCTTGAGCTCGGATAGAACTTTGCGGACTGCATTGGGAGTCTTGTTGAACGAGTGAATAATGCTGTTCGCAGGGGCGATTGGCTTCTCCTGAACGCTGAGGAGAACTGGGTCCTTGGTGGAAATAACCTGCTTGTAAAACTCCATCGCAATTATTCGACTGGGGTCATCCTGAGCTTTGCCGGGCCAGAATATCTGGACCGTCTTGGGATGATGTGCGAGAACGATTGCCAGAGTTTTGATGTAGAGTAGAGGAATGGCCTTCTCGAGGATGTGTTGGTTGTATACAGTGTCCAAGGTTCGCTGACCAGCCGCATCCGGTGCGTCATAGCGGATTGACCGACGATCCTGAGCCAAAATCCACGTCGCGTGAATGTGAACGGGGAGCGAAGTGGAAACTGGAAGTGGAAGAGTGGCAAATAATCGAGAATTTCGAATGTTGTCTTCCTTGGAGAGATTTACAGCAATGCCAAACGTTGGTGTAGGGAGGCGATGGAGGGGGAAGAGGGGTTGGAGTTGAGGTGGGAATGCTTCCTTGGTGGTCTGAGTCCTTGTGACCAACCAATGCTCGGGGGCTTCAGTCGTGGTTTGCGGGGCCTTTAATCGAAGAGATAGCTTTGTTGCAGCGATTCTCTTTTCCGCGGTGTGCGAGATCGTCTCGCGTGTTGATATTACGGACCAGAGGGTGATTGTTTTGAGGTCCGCGGTTCGACGGCGCGCAGTGATCTCTACTAAGAACTTGGTAAAGAACAGCGATTCCCGGGCGTAGGCATAGAAGCGATCGATCGTCTTCATGATATCTCTAGCATTGAACTTCTTGTCTGAAAGCGTACTTTCAGCAGCTTGAGAGGCTGTCCGAAGAGGAAATCGGAACAATGTCTGGACCGCATATCAAAACGTAAGACAATATGCTATTTATTCGAAAGTTTGAGATCTCACCCCTTTGTATTCTTCTTCGTTAGCGTTGAAGCCAAATAACCCTTCAAGTGGCTTTGATCTGGGTAACGGCTAGAGCCAAAAGTCAAAAATTGACTTTGACCGAGATTCAATCAAACGACGGAGAGTTACCTTTTACAAAAGCTAAGAGGGACTAGGGCTGCGGAACGTCTAATATTTTCTTGTTCGCGTGGCAAATACCGTTTGGAGGGGTCTAAGAACAAGCAGTATTTCCCTGATATCACCCATGGGAGCTAATAAAGTAGGACCATCAGCAAGAGCCGGACCGTATGACAAGGAAATCACCTCTGAAAAGTGGTAGAAGGATAAAGCTCCTAGGCCAAACCGACCGATAGAGTTGGGCATCCCCGATTTGCCGCCCTGTCCAATGTTTCCTAATCCCTTGAAATCCTCATCGGTAAATACGCCATCGTTATGTACTACTAGGGCAGGCCCGGACTGGAAGCCTGTCAACCCGCCGATAACACGGCGACCTTCGAAGTTGGCTTCGTCAACTAGAAAGGTGACCGACCGAGCCTTGGCATCATCCGCATTGGCCACCCATTCGTTGCTAGAGTGATCAATATCATAGTCCTGCAAGACTCCTCGTATTCGAACGGTAAGATCCTCTCCTATGTGGAATGATTCGATGCCATCTCCACCTTGAGCGAAGTCCTCTTCGCTCAACCGACGAAGCCCGATGGCGTTTGCTAGAGAGATGGAAACTAGGGAATGCGCGAACCGTAGTCCATTCGGTGGGCAGGTGGGGTCTCCGCCCATATCATTAAATAATACCTCGGGTGCTGGAACAAGCTGGCAGTCTTCGGTAGGAATGAGAGTGTCTTGAAACTCGGATTCTTTCCCTTGAATACTACGGCAAAGCTCGTTGAGGATCAAGATCGATGTCTGCATCAGACTGTCCCGAGTCGGTTGCGCGATATCGGTCTCCGAAAGCTGTTTAGCGATTTCCCGAAGCGTCGAAAGTAGTGAAGTCTGAGTAGGACTAATAAACATGGTTAGTATGGTTAACCTAACACTTAAACTCTGGATAAGGATAGGTTCTTACCGGTCACATATCCCCATCCGTCTCAGAAGCGCTTCCATTCCAGGGATGCGGAGTAAATGCGGAGCAACCGAATGGTACTTCGTGCCCAAATCAATCTGTTCCAGCACGCCTAGTCCAGCCACACACCGGTTCCGTGAAGCAGTAGGGACCCAAGCAGCAGCTCCTAAGCTTTGAACCAATGACGCAATATTCCCTTGCGACAGACGCCCCACTTGGAATCCTGCGGCGATATCCTTCAATACTGCTTCGATTCTATCCAAAACATCGGAATCTGAGATGTGCGAAGGTCTTGTTTCGGTTTCTAGGACTTTGCGAAGTTGGGAACGGAGAGTCTCGAATGGAACTTGAGCCCACCCAAGGCAGTCCCGAAGATGTTGACTGACGACGGTGAAAGGAATCCTTGGAGAAACCATATCGCAGAGTAGAATATCCTCCCCCCGACTATCCCAACACTCGAATGGAGTCAAAAACGCATCGGCAACTGGAAGGCATGCCGAAGCACGGAGCATGTTAACAATCGGTGGAGGAAGTGCACTACCCGGAGGGCCGGTGTAAGCATCGAGGAGTCTCAATAGGCGCAGAGCTTTCTCGGGTCTGTCCTTCATCGGTTGTGACTGGTCCGATATTCGGGCAATCCGTTCCCCAATTGCGGTGGGCGTCAATGTAGTGCGAAGCATCCCGTAGTTTCGGAGTTGGTGTATGTAGGAGTCCGGGCCTTCGATGTTAAATATGCCCGCGGGCAAGACATTATCTTCCGCATCGTAAAGTCCAGCAAGGGCTGAGGTCGGATCGACCACCTGATTCGGACTCTTCCGCGTTGGACCTCCCACTTCTACGATCGGTAGCTCGGCGACTCTGGCGCGACTAACATCTCCCAATTCATTCAGACGGTTGATCAATCTGTCAATGAGAGCCGGCAGGAGCCCTTGGACGTGGTTTTGCTGAGGCCACGCATCGATAGCTTTTTGCAGAAGGGGAACCTCTCCTAGGATTAGTGTTGCCGGCAGCTCAGCTCCAGCCGGGCTGGGGCTGATTGGTGAGCAGCCGAGTTGATTCAGCCAAACGCAGCTGCAGCCGCAGTTGGCTGCGCAGCCAACGGACTTAGCGGACCGAGACGATCCTCAAATGACATTAAGTCCACCTCGCTCTGGCTCCCCGTCCTGCTTTATATTACATGTATAATATATATAACTAAGTTACGGAATAAGTCTAGTTGGTATCCATGACGACTCCTGCATCTAAAAGCCCCCATAATTCCCCCAACTTTCCTTGTTTTAGTAGCCTTTCGGCTTCACCTGGCGCAAACCGACCGATATCATAATCCTCCTCCTTCGTGACCAAATGAGAAGTAAAATCGATCCTGTCTTGCTTAAACATGAATTTGAGTACTTGCAAAGCTGTCATTAGTTCGGTAGAAAGGTTTGCCCGACGATGTGTAGTGGTTTCCTTGGCTGAAGAGAAAACCCGTTCACATGGA
>KN823301.1:31207-42564 GCA_000827465.1 Tulasnella calospora MUT 4182
TCATTGAATTTCTCCCATCCGTCGAGCCAACTCCAAAACCTGACCAACCATTCGAAAGTTTCGTCACCCACTCCAGCCGAGATACTGGCTACCGACATCCCACGAAATGTTGGAACTTGGTCCTTGAGATACCGGGCGACATCGTTAGGACCAATGAGTTGAACCCGCCCGGCCGGATCATTGAGAAGGAGTTGCCGAGTTTCGGGCGACATTGCGGACCCATTAAGTAGGTTTCGGTCGATTGTGCCGAATATCGCCGGCTGGGTATTGGTCGCCAGAATGTGTTTGGCATGAGCTGTGATGGAGGTGTGGTTGTCTTGAACTTGAGGAATAATAGGAAGGTCAAGGATAAAGCGGATGTCATTGGCGGAGACGAGATAATCGCAGATAGACCTCCGAGTTGTAGCGTCGAGGTTGGAGAGTCTGTGGATGTTTTTCTTCGCGGGATTGGGAGTATAAGCTCAAGCAATAGGAAAAGCACCGAAAGTGGAATAGTCACCTTGAGATATGGGTAAACAGTTTGGGGAGACAGAATTGCTTTATTGAACTTGGACTGCTCGATGAGCTTGAAGACTCGTTCTGGGACGACGACCAGAGGAACGTTGCACGCGTCAAGTGATGAAAGAGGTGCATGACTTTCTCCTTCCACAGTCACAAGGACGTTATTGAGAGTAGAGTATTGAGAGCTCTGCCCGCGTAAAGGCCACACGGCTGTACAGGCGGCTTCTTCTAGAAGACGAAGCGGGAGAGGACTCCAATAGCCCTGATCTCCGTCTTGAGTCGGGACGAGACCTGGCCATGCTTCAAAGACGTTTGCAGTAGAACGGACAAGCCTGGAGGAGTCGGTGGGTGGTTGGCCGACCAGGTGATTCAGAAGTAAGGCCCATGCCTTTGGCACCAACTCCGAGAATATGGCGCGATTCCACTCGACTAGGAGCCTGGGTTCAACATTATATGTTAGCCTGTAGATTTTTGCTATGATAATCGTGCATTTACTCACTCTTCGTGACTCCCCGCTTCAACATCCAAGTAGTTCCGGAGATTCTGACGGCTGGAAGTGAGAGCCAATACGGCATTGATATGTACGGGGAAGTTAGTGATGATGGGTAATGGCAGAAGAGTGAAGAGTCGACCGTGAAAATTAGGGATGGAAGTGGCCCCATCCACCGGAATGGGTAAAGCGAGAGCGACGTGAGGAAGAAGCTTTTCCGTCGACATGCCCGCCTCGACATCCTTCTGAGGGCGTTTAAGACGCCGAGCCAGGTGACGAGATGCAGTCTCATACTTCTCTACAAAATGGATGATGATCCAGCTCCGCGTCAATGGGACGGCGGCTCCGATTTGGAGAGTGACGGTGATGGGGTGGTAACTGATCTCTTCCGCCTTGGCACGTTCTCCACTTCGATGGGATGCGATGGCATCAGCGTTCTCGATCGTAGCGGTCGCAAGAACGGTTTCTTTGCCTTTCTCGTCGATTTCGATAACTTTGATATCTCGAATGTTCTTCAAGAATAGCATGGCTTCCGGAAGCTCCTTCGCGATGAAGTCGCCGAACATTTTTCGCACGTCGGCAACCTCCGTGGGGGTTGACTTGAGCTTGCTCTCGAAGCCGGGCAAGCGCAGAGGAAGCCTGATGGCGGTTCCGGGGTAAACTTCTTCATCTGGCCTGAAAACGGAGCTGAAGGTCGCAAAGTGGTCGCTGTACATCTCACGTTCGATCTCGCCGTCCTTGCTCGCTATGCGCTTAGTGTCCAGCTTGAAACCACCCCGGAGCTTCTCGACGCGTGCATGGGGATCGAGGATGAGGAGCTTATCACGCGAGAGGATGTGAGGGTTGTCCGTGACCTGAACCAGATGTTTCATCGCGTCAGTCTACGTTCTAATCACGGTTTGGAGGACACATTACGTGGTAGCAGGACCGAAATCCTAAACCATATTTTCCCGTACTGTTTTCATCCTGTGTCTTGGACGAGTGGAGGATGGTCGTAATTGCCTTCCAATCTTTGGCTTCGAAATAGGCATCGTTCGTAGCGATGATGGCGGGACCTTGGCAGACGTGAAGCTCGCGACCAACAAGTGAAGTCGAGCCGAACGTGCGAGTATCCAGGATGAAGGTCTAGCACTCCTGGATGAGGAAAGAGACGCGAATGGAGTGCTGGCTCACGTACCTGTTTCTGTGCTCCGGCATCGTCAGTATTTTGTAGTATTTCGCAATGTGGCTGAGCCAGCTGGATAGCTGTCAAGAATATTCCTTAGAGCGGCTGTAACGTCCACCTCTTCCCTGGTGTGCTCCGGCATTGTGTGAGAGATGATGGGAGAGGTTAGGAAAATGCTAAGACACGGAGAATAGCGCCGTCGACACCTGATGGAACCTGATATTCTGGTGTGTTTTTCCTCTCATCTGGGAGGTCCGAAAAATTGCCTTTTTGAGGTTAGATGTGGGCGGGGTTAGTCAAGGGTCTGACCCTTGCAACGAGGCGTCAGGGAAGCAAGCACACAACGAGCCCTGAAACCGGAGAAATAACATTTCTAATCTTGTTCCCGTGCGCGCAGTTCCTTCAATCTGCGAGAGCTTGCCTTGGAGTGTACAAGAGGTCACTAGAAATATGAAATCGGAGGCCATCACCGTACGGCAATGACCACGAGTCCGGCCCCGAGCCGCGCCCGCGATAACGTCCGCTTTCACATATATTTTGATTTCCCGTCAACGCATTGTTACGAGACCGGGTGGCTTTGTGGTCGTTTAGGCTGCACGCTAAACCCCAGCATGACTGGCATCCCAGCTCATCTCTACCGCTTAACCTTGTCGAAGTCATTGGGAGGATCCAGGACCTCCGATATAGGTCCACAGATAGAGGTATGAGTGATGATATTCATTCGGATAAGCATGGCGAGGTGCAGTGCAGTGGTGAAACGGAGCTCACTAGACACTGTAACGGTGGCCACTGCACAGCCACCGGCCCGAACCCGCCGTCATATCATGGGAGTCTTCTTGCCAGTGCCCGCTCGAGGATTCTTCTCCAGGGCGTCGCGGCCGCGGCTAGCGACATCATCTCGCACCACCGCCAACTTGAATCTGCGGTCTGACTCAGCTCCCAAAACCCAGATCCCGGAACCAATCGATCCCATCAAAGTTAAAGCCTTTATAAATTTAACTTCTCTTCTTTTAACGACCAACCGGGTCCACCTCAACAAAAGACGGCAGAAATCCTCTGCCGGACGAAGCCGTTGTTTTGAAACCCACCTTCAACCGGAAGGGCTCTCGTCGTAAGAAGGGAATGGGCTTCATAACGGATTTATCCACGGCGAGAATCAGAGAAAATGCAATACTTCTACAGGCAATGAGCTATCTTTGAATATGAGCTAAGATTTTTTCTCTCGCAGCGTATGGCTAGAGTTTCAACTGGTATCTGATGTGGATGGGGAATGGTCTTCAGGCTCTGGATCGGGACTGTTGTTGCTCGTTAGTACCGTAGTTGGTCCGCTCTCTCGACTACCGGATCAACAAACTCACGGCAGAGAATACATGGACACGATGCACGTGGACGAGCGGTCGTTTCTCCAATGGCACCAAATAGCCTCAGGGTCGCGGATTGGCCGAATGTCATTCTACGAGAAATCAGAAAGTCATGGATAAACACGTAGCTGAGTCAAGAGAGGCGTACGAACATGTCTCTGACAAAATACTTTATCCACTTCTGACACGAAGCTGTTGAATGTTTGGCGGACAGAACCACGCTTCTCTCGGAGTATTTTGGGCGCCTTGGCCCATTCGGATATCCCATATATGCCTTCCCAGAACACTGGTTTGAAAAGCAAGACTCGACGCATCAGCGGAGAAAAGACTTGAATCACATCC
Source organism: Tulasnella calospora MUT 4182 (assembly GCA_000827465.1). NCBI lineage: Eukaryota > Fungi > Basidiomycota > Agaricomycetes > Cantharellales > Tulasnellaceae > Tulasnella > Tulasnella calospora. Next base: position 35,067 of record KN823301.1, read on the forward strand.
AAATTTTCGGTGGCGGAGCCTTGGTTTTTGATATGAATGGCGCCGAGCAGCCCTTCAAAGTAACTTCCGAGCGCAGAAAGAATGTCCTGTGGGATACTGGGAGACGGCTTAATAAAGATCCAATTTGAATATTTTAATTCAACGCTTACTCTCCATGACTTGCATTTTGACTGGGTAATAAACTGCTAGCTGCTGTTTGGACGGCAAGCCGCATCTTTCCCAATGCCCGCTTTGCCTTCTCAGATGCAATGCCTTCCAGAGCCACCTCACATGTTCCCAATATTTTAAAAATACTCCCCAGGTCTATGTCCGGTTCGCCTTGCCTGTTATCGACAACTTGAATCGCGCATTGCAATACATTGAGCACGATGTGGTCGCAATTGATGAGGTCCTTGCTCCTGGGATCTAATAGCGCCTTCAATGCTTCTTCTAAGTTTATAAAAGTGTCCCCGATTATCCTGTGTGAATGGGGGTTAGCATATCGGTTTGTCGGATGCAAGCATCTAGTTACATACCCAAAGTAAGAGGTCCTGAGGGATTCTAACTCGGGCCCCAAGTAGTTAAACAGAGGCTGGTGCAGTAGAGCGCGTGAAACTATCCAAGACACGAGGGACAGGAGCCTCCAGTGCTGTCCCTTTGCCATCGCGCAATATTCGCTGAGACGATTACAGAACTCTCGCACTTCATCGCCGTTTCTGGTCCACCGGAATGTTGAAAGAATCGAAGAAGCCAACGACCCAAGGATCAGAAGAGGAGAGGAATTCGCAAGCCTGTTCTCAGGAACCCAGAAACACATACTGTTGGTTTCATCTATTCTCTCGAAACTCCGGAGATGATCAAGCGAGTCAAGTTCTGGGCCGTGAACGGAGATAAGAATATGAGTTGCCACGCTGCAATATAAACGCGCTGCAGACACGGCGAAGTCGAACTGATCACGTCCTCGCAACTGCATTGCATGAACGTATGAGCTTCGGTGCAATTCGAGAAAACGTTCTCGGAACTGTTCATCATTCCATAACTGTTTGAGCCGATCCAAATTCGAGATTGCCATAACATTGGCAGTCGCATGTAGAAGCGTCCCCGGATCTTCTGATGTGCGGATGGTTCGTTGAACTGCGATGATTTGCAATGACTCCTTGTCTTCCTCCCGTCTTGCCCAAACGGAGTGACTCAGTGATTGCTTGAGCTTGCGGTAACCCCAGCTGAAGGGTGCGTTGAATCGAGGAACCACGAGCCCCACCCAACTGAGTAAACCGTGGTGAAATGAGAGCCTGAGACGGTATCTGAGCCTCCAAATCCACCCTTCCACAACCTCTGGCATCAAGGCAACAAGGGCCTTTGCTTTTCGGTATCCCCAGGACAAGGTCGTATTTGCGACCCTTGGTACCGAGGTCAAGATCCATTGAAAAAAATGAGAGAGGGGGCTGTGAAAAGGACAGAATCTGTCCCATATGGTACATACCGCACTCCCGACAAAGAATGCAAGCGCCAAGTACAGCGGCACTCCGACCACCTTAGAGAGCACGGTGTTCAGAGTGTGAAGGTAAAGGATAAGGGAAATGCAGAAAATGATGAGACCTATCTGAAGAAGGGATGGAAGGATGTCATCAAGGATAAGCTCAAGCCCCCAGCGCTCGGCACCTAGGAACCTCTTAAGCTGCTCCCATCTTTGGCGGTCCGGACCACCGCCGCTACGCTTGCGGTAATACACCAACCACTGGCGACCCAGGACTGCCAGAAATGATGAAATGATTGCAAATGCCAAGCTTAATGCGAACAGAACGTTGACACTGAGAATAGCGCCTGAAGGTGCAAATGACTTTGACGGTAACGTGGAATCGAGCGAAGCAGAATCGTTCCGTCCCGAAACCAACTGCATCAGAATGGCGTTATTTTGTAACAAAAGTGCGTTCGTGTCGTCCGCTGGATCCGCTGACAAGAGCGGAAGGGTGAGAGCGAGGAAAGCGGAATTAACCCCAGCAAAGAGACCCGCCTATCGGAACAACGGCAATGAGTTGAACAAAAGGACAACACGAGGGGTACACAATCAACTCACAAATATGAGCATTCCATCAAGCTGTTCCTTCAAGCTTCTGGTCATATCGTCGTCGATTTCCTCGGCAAGAGTATCGTACGCTCTATAAAACTTGCCACCGTCTTGGCCAAACTCCTCGGGAGGATCCGGAATCTCGTAGATGGGTGCATAGAGGGGGGTTTGAGTGACGGTATTCATCAAGTTTATTGGTCAATTTGAACAGGCGAGGTGTGATGTAAGGATGGGTTGGTGGTGGAAGGAGGGTTCTGCTGGCATGTGGGTAGATATGCCGAGCCGATCTGGCACAGCCACTGGGCATGAATCCGCAGTTCGCCGAGCAGACCCACCTTCCCCGCAGTGCTGATCAAAACACCGAAAACGAGTACGAAAACTCGACACCGACCCCCAGCACGCGCTCGTCTACACCGACGGCTCACTCCGCAAGGTCCAAGGAGTAGCTACAGCCGGCGCCGGAGTCACAATCTACTGCCACGGCGACGTGGTCAAGGAACGGGCGGTAGGATTAGGACAACAGACCGAGGTGTACGACGCGGAACTCTATGCGCTCCAGCTGGGCGCCACCCTCGCCGTTGAACTAGCCTTGGCAACACGCCAGGACGACCGCCCGACCATCCACCACCTCCATTTCTTCGCCGACAACGACGCCGCTGTAGGACGCGTCACTGAACAATCCAACAAGAAAGGCCAAAGCCACGCTGAAAACTTCTGGCGGGCGATACTCGCTTTCCTAGACGCTGACCCGACCCACACAGTCGAAGTGTCGTGGGTCCCGGGTCATCAAGACGTCGACGGAAACGAGCGCGTGGACGAAGCAGCGAAACGAGGCACGGAACAAACCCCGACCTCAATCCCATGCAGCATTGCCCACAGCCACCGCAAAATAGACGAAGCCATTCGAGCCGAAATCCTAGAAGAATGGCATACCCTACCGCGCTCAGGCGGATACCAGTATGCCAACCGACTCCCCCCACGCCCTTACCCCTACCAACATTTCGATGACCTCCCCCGAAGAGTATACTCGGTTCTTACACAGGTAAGAACCGGTCACTGCTTCTCAGGCGAATACTACTACCGGCGCGTACCGTCAGAGAGCCCATCCTGCCCCTGCGGACACCACTTGCAAACACGCGAACACGTGTTTACCGAGTGCCCCGCTTACAGACGGGAACGGTGGATCCTGCGGCGCGCTTCACCCGCCCTCATGATGACCGAACTCCTCGGCACCCAGAAGGGGCTCGAGGCGGTTGCGGGATTCATCCGGGCAACGGGAGCGTTCACTAAATCGGGACGGGAGACGTGGCGTAGGGCGCTCGAGGAAGACGCTAGCGCGATGCCAGCCCCGGCTATCACGGTCAGCGTCCTCCCGTAAAACCTCTCCTCCATCCCCATTACCATCTCCGTTACCCTTCTCTTAACAATAGACTTCTATAAACTACTCGACCTCTATTACTGGCTTTCTCTCTCCTGACTGTGGACCTGGACTTCTATTTAGGCTTATAGCCGAGACTTTTTCCTCTCTGATTGTTTTCATCCATCCGATTTTCCCTCCGTCTTCTCCTGGTAGCTACTAGTTGCAAGCGGGGTATCTGGGGTCCTGTCCCCCCGCGCACCTTGACGTCCCTAGGCATGCGTTATAAATTTAGATTATCATCATCATCATCACCGCAGTGCTGATCTTTTCTCCCCAAACCTTTTGACCATATCGCGACAGACTGATATTTCCGATATTATCTATGTGGGCGCGCGCCATTGTCAAACCTGCCTCGCGATCGTGAACACTCTCTGCCAGCGAGACGATGCTCTGCAATTTCAAGGGCAGTGTCTCCCCTAAATTACTCCTAATCAAGGAATAGACAACATAGTAAGTAGGTAAATCTAATCGTAACTGAGGGGGAGTTAGGACAGGCGGGGGATCTTGATCTCGAACATGGGGCCTGCTTTGAGAGCGATGTGTTATAGTAAGTACTCAACTCTGATCTAGAGAGTCGATCGAGCTCACCAAACGGCAAGGCCACCGGCACGAATCAACCGTCATACGAAGAGACCGTCTTTTAGCCGCTTCACGCAGAAGATACTAGTTTCTGATCATGAACAATCCAGGAGAAAAATAAAATTGAAGAATCACAATGGCATTCAAGATAATTAATACGACGCCGACTGCTTATGTTCATGCCCACTTATTCTGCTTCTTCGTCTCCTGGCAGATGGTAATGAGGACTTTGATTTGGCACCCTTCGGCGCGCTCGAGAACTTCAGATGACGTGTTAGTTATTCAAGTCGTTTGTTCGTTGCAACATCGGTACTTACTCCTGTCGCAGTTGTCGAACCGGATAAGCCGAAGCTCAACGATAGCATGTACTGCTTGGCTTGTAAGTTCTGATACATCCCATAGATTTGAAAGCTCCATTAGGTCGAGGAGATCGTCTAGGGCGGCGTTAGCGTCTGGAAGAGCAGACGATTAGCATCAAGAAGAGTAGGAGGGGATGAGTCTCACCATCGATATCTGAAATAGTCGGGCGAGTGAACGTTCCGGTATATACATAGTCTGCACCGGTACCCTATCAGTTTGGGGAACCATACACACTGCGGAGTAATACTACGTACCGACGATGGCTTGAACAGCAAATGCCGATTCTGCCTCGTCTCCGGGCAACCGATATACTGGAAGTTCGGTGCCTTCTGTGAAGGTGATGCTCTCCCTGAAGGACCCTGCGAAGGCGGTCTTGAAGTGAGGAATCGCAGCTGCCAGCATCCCTCGGTGCGCCGGAATGTCCTGCCCATCAACTTGGAAGCAAATGTCGAGTAGCTGGGCCGTTTGGCGAAGATCGTTCCATCCAGCACGAATCATATCCGAATGTGAAATGTTCGCGGCCGATGTCGTTGTTGTAGGTAAGCTAGCCACGCGGTACTCGTGGGCACCAACATCGACGAGCAAAGAACGATAGGGAAGCAAGAACTTCCGAACCACAAAGCGTCCGTCCACGTCGTAAGTGAGGTCGAACACGAGTTCATCCGCAGTTCTCCACGTCCAATTGTCCAGAACTGAATCGATATTAAGCCAGAGAGGCTGTTTGGATAATGGTCGCAGTAGACTTGTTGCCACGTCTTTCTTATCCTTCAACCAGCCATACACGCTTTTTATATTGCTGAGGAGAATTGATGATTGGTGATGATTAGGGGCAACTTTTTTCACCAGGGAAACTAGGTGCTGGACCTGTTGAGTGAATTTAGTGAGACGATGCAGACCAAGAAAGCAACCAATGGCTAACGACTCACAACGTCAGCTGCGGTAGGTTCACCAATAGTCGGATAAATAGCCTTCAAGTGAGCTGATGGGAGCGATGAGAACCTTGCACGCTGAGTCCACGCCACGGGCTCATGTTCAAGTGCACATAGGTCGTTCAGTGAGACAACATTCGGGAGTTCTCGGGCGTATACGTCGAAGTCGGAGTCAGAGGGGTGACGCTGAGTTTGACGTGGAAGGAAACGAAGTCCACGAATAGTGTCGAACGCTATCTGCCTTAATTGTGGTGGTGCGGTGTTGACATAGTCCCAGAGCCACGTGGCTCGACGTACTGGTTCCTGCCCTTGTCGGGCGTCGCGGTCTACGGCTCGGAGGCACTCCAACAATCGTTCTGAGGTGATCTCGCGTTGCACGCCGAGATTGACGAGCCGGTCGGTCAAGTTGCGGAAGTTGGGGTGAACGAAGAGCTCCTGGTGGCCTTCAAATGCCGTTGAGAACAGGTCGACTCGATGGTCGAAGAGTTCGCTTGGTCGTCGTAAAACGCGATTTCCGTCCGGGACGAGTTGATTATTGTAACGGCCAACATGGTGGGTCGTGACGAGCTGGAGTAATGTTGAGAACGAGGCTTCCTCGTCTTGAGCGAGCCTATTAGGAATGCGTAACCGATCGAGGAGATTCTGGAACGACAGGTTCTTCTTCCTCATGTTCTTGTTCTTTTGGAAAATTGCGGCCAGCTGTGTACTGTACTCGGCAAATATATTTGCTGGGGGCAAGTATCGAGCGAGGGCGTCTAACTCTACCGATTCCGGCAGCATCAGAACTTGACCTGCGGGGACGAAGGGCAGCTCCTTCGTGCCTTGTCTCCCTTCGAATAAGGGGAGCGCGGTTAAAGTTTGGAACTCGACAGGCGATAGTTTTGTGACGTATGGGCCTTGGATCCAGAGCTTGAGGAACTGAACAAACCCATCCCAGTCTTTTTGAGTGACCTTTTGAAGGATCTGAATCGAAGAAAGGCTCAACTGGCCGAAGAGTCGAAGAATACGGGCAAGGTCGACCATCTCGGCTCCGTGGGTTCCTCCAGGGGGAACGTCTACTTCAACGACGTCGAGTTGAAGTAAAATGGTAGTTAAATTTCGATCTTCAAACGGGGATCGCCACCAAACCTTGCCGCTGTTGGCGTGGTTTAGGGAAACAACCAACTCCCGACCGACCGCTGGGAGAAGAGGAAGGTTGGCCAAATCTTCGAGCTGTACGGGGCACCCTGGAGAAGCTAGAAAGCCTAGAAGACGTTTGTACCACTCGCGTTCGGCATTTGTGACAATTTTCGTGTTCGCGGGAGTAATAGCGTGGCCTTGATTGGCAAGCAGGTCTCGCATGCCTTGGGAGTCAAGGACTCCGACATTTAGGTTGAGTTTTGCTAGACCTTGGGCCGCGATATCGGAAAGAGTGAGGCTTACGACCACACTTGGGCCAAACAGGTTTTCCAGGTCACTGCGGTGAGAGGCGAATATCTTGCGGTGTCCCAAACCTTGGAACTCTACTAGTTGGCCATCGCCACGTAAAAGCAAAGGCAAACCACCCAAACTCTCCCCCTCCTTCAAGAGATAGTCCACAATCGATAAGATGTCTTTGGGGGTTAATGCGGGGTTCGGGGACCTTGGCGTCTGCCAGAGCTTGTTCAAGGCAGCGACACTACCCCGCAGGATCCTTGAGACTTCGTTGGCCACATCGAACCGCAAGCTACCCCAGTCTTCGAGGAAGCTAGTATCGAAGTATGGAATTGGGACGTAGTTCGGGATTTGAAGTTCAGTGAGAATCGTCCGGACTGCTAATGGGACTTTCCTGGATAGGTGGATGATGGCTTTGGTGGGAGAAATCGGTTGATTCTGCGCGGTGAGGAGGACTGCCTCTTTCGTGGAAATCATCTGCTTATGGATTTCTGTGGCAACAATTCGACTGGGACCATCCTGAGCCTTACCAGGCCAGAATTGTCGAGCCAGTTTAGGGTGGTGGAGAAGAACGAGAGCCAAGGTTTTGACGTAGAGTGGTGCAATGAGTTCCTTCAGTAGGTGTTCATTGTAGAGGGTGTCCAAAGGTCGCTGCCCGGTCGCGTCAGGTGCATCGTAGCGAATTGATCGGCGATCCTGGGCCAAGATCCATGTCGCATTGATATGAACAGGAAGCGAAGTGGAAACAGG
>KN823302.1:0-10448 GCA_000827465.1 Tulasnella calospora MUT 4182
AGAACGCGTCCAGCGAGGGGATCGTAAAACCTTTCGATGAGTTGGATGGTTGTGCTCTTGCCGCAGCCAGAAGCGCCGACGAGGGCAACGTAGGTACCGGGTTCGACCACCAAGTTGAGGTTGCGAAGGACACGAACGCCAGGGCGGGTAGGGTATCTGAAGTGAACATCTTCGAAGCGGATGTGACCTTGAATAGTCTTGGTATCGACCTTGACGCCATCGGGGGACTCGGCATCGATTTCGGGAACTTGGTCGATGAGGTTGACGATGTCGTTGGCAGCACCTTTGGCAGCTGAGATATCGGGGACGAAACCGAAGACGTTACCGGCTTGGATGGAACCGAAGGTGACGGACTGTAGAGCGCAACAACGTTAGCTCGCGGACTGGACCAAATAGCCAGGACCAGGGCGACGCACCATCAAGCAGACGAAGAACTCGAAAGTGCCATATTCAAGCGAAGCGACCAGGCGAGAGCCGTAATAGAAGACCTATAAAGACGGCTTGTTAGTTCAACCCCCAAACCCAAAGCAAAAGCTGTCCGCATACCAGGGCAATGACGAAGAAGGAAAGAGATTGAGACAGGGCGAAAAGACCAGTGCTGAAAGTTGCCGTGCGGTTGGATCTCTTCAAAGGTCCGTCCAAGCTGTGAGAGTACTCCTCGAAAGTTCCCTCTTCACGAGTCAAACTCTGGACGGTGCGGACAGCTCCGGCAGCTTCGCAAGCCATTTGGGCGGATTCCTCGTGGGCAACCTTGTTGGTCTGGTCCTTGAGGACGACAACACGAAGTCGGATGTAACCAGCGCTGATGACGAATGGAATACAAGCTGGGGAAAAGCAGATCAGACCATGTCCCAAGTGGAAAAACTGAGGAGACTCACCAATGCCAACGGCTGCAAGCTTAGCACCAAAGACGAGACCGATGATGGAGCCTCCAATGACCGTGGCGATACTCTGAACAATAGCACCGAGTGTGATACCAGCGAGACCGCTAATCTTGCTAGGGTTATCGCTGAGCACAGAGACGAGACCACCAGTCGAGTTCTTGTCCTCGTCGAACCAGCCAACTAAAAAACACATCCCCCGTCAGTAAACACGATACGAGGCGTTTGAACGGCCCTCTGACGCACTATCTTGCCTGAGGATGGCACGGAAGCTCATCGAACGCAGCTTGGAAGTCAAACCGGCAGCAGCACGAGAGAAGAAGTAGTTCTGATTAGCGATGGCGAAGGTGCTGCAGACGGCGATGAGGAACAACCTGTTGGGGGTAGGAGGTTAAGCGTCAGCGATAGTCCTGAAGAAGCCGAAACGGCGGCGGCAGCAGCGCGTACCAAAGGGCGTTGCGGTCACCAGCGTGACGAAGTTCATGACGGTCCTGGAGCGAGAACGCAGTGATAGCCTTGCCGAAGACGATACCGAAGGCAGGATAGACCATGCCGGAAGCTGTCCAACAAACCTGTGAGCAACTACCTTGATATAGGAGAATAAAGAACGGAGGACTCACCGATAGCAGCGATAACACCGCCAATGTAAAGAGTCGAATCCTCCTTGTTGATACGACCCATCCGCTTGAAGAGATAAGGCAGGCTGTATTCTTTATCACCGAATTGACCCCAGCCTTCCTTCTTCTTCTTCTCGATCATCTCACTAGCCAAAGACCTTCCAGATCCGGTGGTGGTGCGCGCCAGGGGCTTCTCATCGTGCAGCGCTTCCTCAACTTCGGCCTTGGTCATCACACCGTTTCCACCAGCTTCGCTCGCTTCAGCAGTCGTGTCGGCTTCCTCGGAATCCCTTGAAGCAGGGTCACGACCCTTCAATTTCTGAGCGCTGACGAGTTGCGAGTAAGGTCCGTTCTCGTTGGCCAACAGTTCGTTGTGAGTTCCGTGTTCGATGATCTCTCCGGCTCCGACGACGTAGATCTGGTCGGCGTCGCGGATGGTGGAAAGTCGGTGAGCGATGGTGATGGTGGTGCGTCCGGCGGCGGCCTTGTCCAGAGCGTCCTGCACGATTCCTTCGGATTGAGTGTCCAGCGCCGAGGTGGCTTCGTCCAAAAGCAAGATGCGTGGGTCCGAGACGATGGCGCGCGCGATGCCGATGCGCTGCTTCTGTCCACCGGAGAGCAAGAATCCGCGTTCTCCGACCATGGTGTCGTAACCCAACGGCAGCTTCTCGATGAACGAATGGGCATTGGCCTTGACGCACGCTTCCTTGATGAGGTTGAACTTTTCGTCCTCTGGCAAGTTCTCGAACCGGCTTCCGATGAGACCGTGCGCGACGTTGCCCTGGATGGTGGTGGCGAAGAGCGAAGGTTCCTGCTGGACGAGACCGATTTGCTGGCGGAGCCATTTCAGGTTGAGGTCCTTGACGTTGACACCATCGAGGTAGATGGTGCCTTGGATCGGATCGTAGAACCGCTCGACCAAGCTCACGACGGTGCTCTTGCCCGAACCGGATGCGCCGACGAGGGCGGCGGTCTTGCCAGCTTGGAAAGTGACGTTCAATCCTTTGAGAATGGGGACGTTGGGACGTGAGGGATAGTGGAACTTGACGTTTTCGAAGCGGATTTCGCCGACGATCTTTGCGGGACGGATGCCACCTTCGTTGGCGGCGTCGATCGGGGGCACGCGGTCGATGGTGGCGTAGAGTTTGGCGGCGGCGGCGCGAGCGTTGGCGACGGCTTGAGCTTCGGGTGCCATAAGTGCCAGGGAGAAGGCACCGATAAGGATGGCGAGGAAGACGTTGACGATGATACCAGAGTTGGCGTGGCCCTGGAGGATGAGGGTGGTACCGAAGGAGAAGGCCAAAGCGTACGCTGATGGAACAGCGCGTCAGTGGACCCGATCAGGCTTTCGAATAGACTCCCAAACTCACATGCGTAGATGACGAAGAAGAAAACACCCAAGCCCATACCGTGGATGACGGCGACCTTGCGTTCGGCAGAATGGGCCTTGGCGACGTGGACGTCGTACAAGCCCCCGAGGATCTTCTGAGTGCCGAAAGCTTGAGCAGTGCGGACGGTGGAGATGACTTCTTCAGCGAGAGTTCCACCCTCGGCGATGGCGTTCAAAGCGAGACTAATTGGGACGCAACATGTTAAGCGGAGGGGCGACAGGAAGGGGGAAACCGTGAAAAGAACGACTTACGTCCTGTACCTGCCCTCGAACTTTTGCATGACACCACCAGTAATGACGATGCATGGCAAGATGGAACTGAGAGCCAGGGCGAGACGCCATGATTTGATGTAGGCCAGAACGAAACCAGTGACGAAGGCGGCGATGAAACTGACGATCACTGTAAAAAAAAAAACAAAGTCGAAGCCGAATTGAGCAGATGATCCCCAAAAATATTCACCTGCCAATCCGTCAACTTACGTGCAACCTTTTCCGAGATACCCTGTTGGATCAAATGCGTGTCGGTTTGGATACGGGTGGCGACTTCACCAGCGCCAAGCTTGTCGAAGAACGCGATATCTTGGCGCAGGACGGCGCGCAAATAACGTTCTCGGATGCGCTTCGAGTTGACTTCACCGGTGTAGGTCCAGATCAACTGTAAAGTTTGAGCGGGAATTGTAAGCCGAAACCGGAAAAAAAAAACAATGCTTCTGATCCAAGGGGATAATGACGCACCATGTAGGCGTAGGTGACGATGAACATGCCGATACCGAGCAACACGAGCCATAACGCGTCGAGAGCCGCAGTATGACGGAAGTCGTCCTGAGCGGCTTTGAGAGCACCTTCCGCATCCGGACCCTATTAGGCAAGCAAAGGCACAACGATGTAAGTGTTTATCTTTCCATGTGGGAGACTGCCCACAAGCAAGTCTCACGTACCGTTTTCTGAATGGCGATGGCAAAGTTGACGAAACTGGTTGTGAGGTTACCGAATAGCAAGGACATCAATGGCTACATGGTGAACAGAGATTGAGAACAGATGGTCAGTTTGTGTACTGGTCCAAGTCCAAAGCGGATCGGGGGTTCGAGTTAAGGGAGAATCCTCGGTACCGAACCCCGTGTAATAAAAAAATCTAGATCTGAACTGAAAAGACCCACCTGAGCAGCACCCGACGCAGCAGCGCAGACCAATCCAATCGCATCGAGGAACAGCTCGAATTTCGTCGAGTATCTGAACAGCTCCGTGAATCCTACTGGAAGGACCGGAGGTTCGACTGGGCGGTCGGCAGGGACGGTGGCATCTCCATGAGAGTCGGTGGAATCGCTATCCCGGTGTTGTTTTTCGTTCTCAGCGGCGTCCTTCTTCTTGGAAGCGAAGAAGCCCTTCTTCTTGGTGGGCGAGGTAGGAGATGTAGCGGTGACTGGCTGAGGCAAAGCCCCTCCGTCATGTTGTTTCTCGTCGTGGGCGGACGAAGCCATTTTTGGGTTGATTTGTTGACGGACGACGAGTTGGGCGAATAAGAGAGATTATATCCTACAGTTGAAGGTTGTGAAAGAATGCCCAGAAAGGTCGGTAGAAGGGGAGGAGGGTGCCCGTATGGTTCAAGAAGGAGGAGGGGTAAGGAAATTCCGTAGGGAGACTTTATATGAGCTGTGAGGGGTCGCGGCGGCCGGTTGAGGGGGAAGACCCTGAGAGCGTGGAATATCAATAGGATTGACCTCGCAACGTCGAACCGCCGGAACGTACCAAACACTCTGGGGACATGAAGGACTGCGGCCTTTCGGGGCCCGGGCGCCCATCTTGGGATTTCCGCCCGTTGGTTCACATTCGCAAGCGTCTACGGCATCCCAAGCCGGGCCGCCAGTCCAGCGACTCCAAATCTTGGCAAAAGATACTCAATGCGCTGGACGGTACCGGTAGCTATTTTTATACCGCGGTGTGAACGGTTCGAACTCGGGAGCGGTTAGGGGAGTCAAGACACGCAATCCCTTGGTATCACGGCATCCCCTGCCGTCCAACCAACCCTTGTCCATTTACCCCAGTTCAGCAAGGACACAATGCGGCCACCTTCTATCCTATTCGTGACCTTCCAAAGACTCGCATGACACGAAAGTGCTTACGAGTGTCTCTCGGCACGTTGCCCCACAACTGGCGAACAAAAGCCTCTAAATCGTCGGATACCACAACGTCGGCATCTTCTCCCCGCGTCCCTATCCGAGCTCCCAGGCGGACAAGTCCCTCGCCCTTGCAACACAATGCCAAGAGTCGCTCGGTCAAGGACTATTTGGATTCCCTTAGGACAGCTATTAGACTGATTGCAGGTCACAATCAAGTCGACAGAGAGACGCCCCCACGATAGACGGCGGATTGCAGTGGCGTCATCGCGAAGCTAGATCGGCCTCGGGGAACGCCCGATCGACTACCATGCAGAAACTCTCACATTTTACATTAATATTCTGATCAGATATGGAATTAGAGGCAGTTTAACCGTGGCTTGTTGGCCATAACTTAACGGACCCAATCATTCCGCTGGCTGGCAGTGCAGACTTTACCTCGCATGGAGAGCTCGGGTCCCGAAGGAGAAGGGAGGTGCACCAAGGTGCGTGGAGATTTTGCCGAGCTTGGCGTTACTCAAATCCTACCCACATAAGTGCTTTAGGCGCATGATTACAGGGTGTCAGCATCAAGGGGTGCGCAGCTCAACCTCACCGCGACTCTCCTAGTCTAGCCCGGCCTCCGAGAGTATCCTGGCACACAACAACTACGAACAAATATCGTTTCCAGACCACCTACCGTATGACTGGTGCGAGCTATTCCATTTGGGGACTGCGCAAGGAGATGTCTTCGTTCTGAGGTTCTTCAATCTCGGAACTCACGACCGGGCTCGCACCAACATCGAAGCATGACCAGACGAAACTCGTCCAGATTCCGGAAAATACAAATACATATAAGGTGTCATCGTGAAGTGGAAACGCTCCATCACAAGAGCGTTGTAATCGGATCAATAGCTACGATGTCATAGGATGGAGGACTCGACGATTTGAGGAGACTCCTCGTCCGTATACTCGGGTGACATTTCGGTCATAATGCAGCATTTCAGCCTAGGTTAACATATAAGTTGACAACGCCTCGACATGGTCAAAGACGCCGTACTGTACCTTGGAGCCCAGCGCCTCGCATCTATGACGTAGCGTGATCTTGATGTTGAAGACCATCGTGGGTACGGAGGGGTGCCTTGTGGGCGCCCGCGCGGGCGCCTTCCTGTCGGCTTAGCCGATCACACGAGTTACTGTTGTGCAAGAGACCCAAGTTATTCTCGAACTTTCCCCACGTATTATATAATCAAGTCCGTACTCATCAGGAGCACCTAGCTTGTTTCGAAGAACAGAGTCGAGACTATCCTCCTTGGGTAACCCGTGACCAGATGTCATCGGCGGCGGTTCAGGCCTTGAGCTTCGCCTGAATCGATTGAAGAGACCCTCCACCAAGCGAGTATACCCTCTAACGGGCTGGTGGTAAAGTAAAGACTTGGCCCGACGTTGCACAGCTTGAATTTTGTTGCGCAAGGATGCGCTAACCGTCGGAGCGGGGGCTTGAGGAGTGACCATGAGTTCTGGAGGGATGATCTACTCAAGTCTCTCCTTCTGGGTGATTTAAATTTAGCGAGAGGGGGGGTTCTCCGGGGTGCGTTTACTGAGGGATGTAGCTTTTCCAGTGCGTTTTACGGATGGATTGAAGGTATTGTATCTGGTGCCAGGTTCTGTTTCGTGAAGAAAGCGAATCGTGTTAGAGGTAGTCCTGGGCGAAGACTCGGAACGCGGGGGGAGGGGGAGGAAGTCGATGCAGAGAGAGACGGAGGGCTAGTTAAACCGAGGACAAAAGGGATGTCTACGGCATGGTGAAGCAGAACTCACCCAGATGTAATGTATGATGTATAATACTAGAATCCAGCGGTCTTAAATACTTGGCTGGGCGCAATGATCCCTTGTCTCTGCGGGTTCGCGTCGGGGCACTCCCGCTATCTCGGATTCCGTGGCTTGATATAACTTCCCATCCAATCGGAACACCCCCCGCTCATGATTCGGCAAAGATCTTTCCAAAGCACTCTCGAGGGCCCCAACGCTATACATACACCGACCGGCTCTTTTTGGTGGACCCCATCCTCGGGTCTGAACTTAAGAAGGAGAAAAACCGTTCCAGTCTGATCCTGTCTCATCCCCTCCCGGTCGGGAAATCTTCGCCCAAAACCAGTGCACCCCTCCAAGCAAATCCCAGAAATTAATCATCATCCAATAAGCATCCGTCACAACCATATCGTTTCCTCTTCCAGCAAATCCCTCCCTCTCTGGAGTGCGTTTGTCACATAACTGAAAAGGGTGCGCCGCGAAATTGTTGAAGAGTCCGCACTGCGGCACCAGAAGTCTAGCGGAGCCATTTCTGGCCCATTCGAGCTCCACGTCTTTCATATAAGAGTCGCATTGAATGTAATCATATCAATCGTGCTTCGTTGATATGGAGAATGCTGCCCTGGTGGCGTTGATACATATCGGACCATTGTTGCAGCAGACCTCGACCGTCGCCCGAATCGATTGAAGAGACCCTCCATCAAGCGAATGTACCCTTTAATGGGCTGGTGGTAAAGCAGCGACCTGGATCGACGTTTCATGACTTGAATTTTATAGCGCAAAGATGAGGCGACCGTAGGAGAGGGGGCCTAGGGAGTGGCCGTGAGTTCTGCAAGGGAGGGTGGTCGTTTTTCTTCCCCTATTCAGTTGCGTTTATAGCTGGGTTGAGAGTATTGGATCTGATAACAGGTTCTACTCCATGAAGAAGGTGGATAGTGTCAGAAGTTGTCCTCGGCAAAGAGTCGGAACGCGAGGGATAAGAGGGACGAAGGGACACGACGGAGGGCTGAGTGGAGGGCCAAAAGAATATCTACGTCATGGTGAAGAACTCACCCATATGTAAGGCAGAGCGTATAAGGATGGCACGCTTACGAGGAGAGTGCTCTTAAACGTTTAGTTGGACGCAGTCCTGTGGGCTTCGTCAATATGACGTCAGTTTGAAGGTATCGCAGAATATATATAATGAGATATGTTGCACGGGGCCACAGGTCATGAAAGTCTTCTGCAGACCCTGCACGCATCTAGACTCTTTCTAGATTTCATTCTAGAATCTCAGCACTTAGATAACGATTCTGTCGGACTTCGATAGCTGGGGCTTAGAGTCGCTGCTGGGGTTTAGCCTCGCAGTGTACTTTCAATGCTCGTGGAGTAAGGAAGACCCGAAAATATGACATAGAGCATCGCCCTCCCGGGAGTGGTGGCCACAGCCCGGAGTTTGTACGTTGCTCACGTTGTCTGGATTAGAGATAATGTATGTACTATGGCCACGCCTCGGCGCGGGTTACCGGCGGGTGCAGGCCAACCCGTTTGACATTTTTGCAGCCCGAGCCAACGAGGAGTCCCCGTTCTAAGGTTCTTTCAAGGCTGCAACTCGAGCTTACGACGAGGCTTGCACCCACATCTAAGCAAGACCAACTGGAGGTCCTCCAGATTCGGCAAGTACAAATATACAAATATGGTGCAATCACGAAGTGTAAGCACTATAGGTTCACGCTGTAAGCCCCTGCTCCGGAGGCGGAGCACCTTCGCGTGATCGCGCCGGAGCTAAGGGGCTTACGTCCGTGAGCCTACATCGCATGGCTGGCGCGGGCTGACCAGTTTAGGCACTGCAGCCCGACGCGCGGAGAAGTCGCTGTTCTCAGACAACGCTCCAGACACCAACATTGAGCCCGACCCCTCCAGATTCAGCAGATTCAAATACAAATACAAATATGGCGTTATCATGAAGTGTAAACACTATGTCGTAAGAAACGTTAAAGTCGTATACCCAGCTCCAGTGCACGACTGAGATGTCACAGTGCGGGGATTTGATGATCTGAAGAGCGTTGAAAAAACATTCCTAGGGGACTCCTCCACGAATTCAGGCGGCCTTTTAGTCACGACGCAGTATGTAAGGCCTACCTCAATATACGTTAGCAACACCTCGAGACGGCACATAGGCCGTACGATACGGCGTACCGCCAGGTGGCACCCCTTCAGATGTCCTCCTTAACGGGCCGGAATGTGATTTTGATGTTGAAGCCCGTCGTGGGTATGGTGGCCACGTCCTTCTTGTGGCTTGGCTTGGCTCTGGGTCTGACCACGCGAGTTACTAATAACAGGAAGCCCAGGTTAGCGGCACTTCTATCGAAAGTTCTGCAAACATGCGCGATAGAATGGAACCCATACCTAGGAGGACATTGTTCGCTTCGCCAGGCAGAGTTGAGGCTATCACCATCCGAGGACTCGGAAAATGCCATCGACGGCTCTCCAGTAGTGATCCGCGTCCTTGGCCTGAATCGGTCGAAGAGACCTTCCATCAAGCGAGTGTACCCTCGAAGGGGTTCGCGATATATTAGTGACTTTGTTCGAAGTTGCATAGCCCTAATTTTGCTGTGCAAAGTTGGGGCGACCGTAGGATTTGAGGTTTGGGAAGTGGCCATGCGGACTGGAGGGTAGTGAGGGATGGAGGGTGTTCCTTTCTGGCGGGCTTACGAACGAGTTGATGGCTGTAGTGGCGGGTAATGGGCTCTGTTTTATGGAGGAATTGGATCGCGTTGGTAACAATCCTCTGGGGAGAATGCCAAGATGGACGATGACATCGATGGCAGGAGCAAATACTCGCGGCATAGGGAAGCAGAATTCACGAACCTGACCGAATATCAAGTAGATTGAATACTATTGGAGTCGAGAGACGCTTAGATGGAAGGCAGTCTTAAATATTCATTCGGTGGAACCGGTGCTCGAGGGGTAGACCTGTTTTGCGGTTCTGGTCGGTCCTGACGCATTTTCCTGGCGACAGGCGCGAACAAGGTGCAGCGGCTCTGGTGAAAAACGTGTGGGGGAAGACCGTAATCTGGCGTTCTGGTCGGTCCTGACGCATTTCCCTGGTGACAAGCGCAGCGGCTCTGGTTTGGAAAATCGCAATCTGGCGTTCTGGTTGGTCCTGACGCATTTTCCTGGTGACAAGCGCAAGCAAGGTGCATTGGCTCCAGTTAAACACGTGTGGGGGAAACTGCAATCTGGCGTGCTCCGGCACCGGAACTTACTCTCGAGAGCATGGAAGCCTATTACCATCCCCCACACTTGTCACTAGTAAATGCGTCAGAACCAACCAGAACGCCAGATCGCGATTTTCCAAACCCGAGTTGTTGCGCTTGTCGACCGACCAGAACGCCAGATTACGGTTTCCCCCACACGTGTTTAACCAGATCCACTGCACCTTGCTTGCGCTTGTCACCAGGAAAATGCGTCAGGACCAACCAGAACGCCAGATTACGATTTTCCAAACCAGAGCCGCTGCGCTTGTCACCAGGGAAATGCGTCAGGACGGACCAGAACGCCAGATTACGGTTTCCCCCCACGTGTTTAACCAGAGCCGCTGCACCTTGCTTGCGCTTGTCACCAGGAAAATGCGTCAGGACCAACCAGAACACCAGATTGCGATTTTCCAAGC
>KN823302.1:10873-39792 GCA_000827465.1 Tulasnella calospora MUT 4182
GTCACCAGGAAATGCGTCAGGACCAACCAGAACGCCAGATTACGATTTTCCAAACCAGAGCCGCTGCGCTTGTCACCAGGGAAATGCGTCAGGACTCGCTTACCAGTCTTATCTCCGCGCTCCCCCCGAACAAGAAACGGTGGGAACGTGCCTAGATAAAGCACATCACCTTGCAGACCTCGAAAGTGTGACTATATCTTCTGCTTTTCTTACTGAAGGTGGCACTGCTGAAGAGCTAGGGAATGGGGGCAGAGGATAGCATCTGGTTTCGATTTTTTAATTCCAAGCCCATTTTTTCTCAAATTGAATTCACCTGCTTATATTGAAAATAAGCCAGACGTCGGACCAATTCCGACTATTCGCTGACAGTCAATCCAAAATCTAGTGAGTAGACAATCTATCTACCGCTGGGTTCACAATAAATCGGGCTCCTGACGAACTGTGCGCGGCCCTCGATTAATGGCTTCTTAAACGCTTCGCACACAGAAGGGAGTGGTCCCGGGCTGCGCATTCCAGAGTCAAGGAAAGCCACACGTGGAGGTGAATTCCCCAGATCCGCCTTATTGTGGAGCTATCCTAGCTTCTCGAGTCACTCGGTATCCCTCCGAAGACCCATCTGTGTCGCGTAGAAAATCTAGCAAGCTGATGGACACAAAAGGTTCCGTTCGAACTTCGACGCTTTCCATGTAAGAGTTGGGTGGAAGAAAGCTGTATCTTGTTATTTTGGCACGATGTTCTGTTCTGCCAGGGCTAGTACCATTTCAGTGGCACCACGGCCCCCCAAGTGGCTGATGTTATAATCCAATCTTCTCGGTGAAGTACAATGAGGAAAGGACTAGGCAGAAATCAGACGAGCGAAGGAGCGCCAACAATGTTGAGCGCAAAGCTCGACTGCAGAATTACAACGTAAAGAGAATGTTCAACAGAATATGGTAGGAGGCTTCAGGCGGGGGAGGGTCCCGCAGGGAGGTGTCTCAGAAACGAAGGGCAGGAAGCAAGTTGAGGACCAGAAGAAACTAGTTCTTCTGGTTCGCAAACTATTATTACGAACTGAGAGAAGTGCTTCGGTCAGCTCGAGACCTAAGGGTCATTAGGATAAGAATCACACATACGGTACAGAGAAGTTTGAGTTTTCAATGGTTGGGAGAAGTAAAGTAAAAGAATGTTAATGCTGATTCTGTTATTGATGCAACCGATCGACTGAGGCGAGCTGTGAACTCCCTTTGACAGGAAGCGGTCTTCGAGTGTGTTCTGAGATAAGATAACAGATTAGGATGCCGGGTACTCATTTTCAGTTGAAACCCCGGCCTCGGAGCAAACAATTACTAACCTCTTAATGCTCCGTTGGAGGCCGAGCTTGAGGCACCAAAGCAAACGGATCTCGTGGACCAAGTCGACTTAGCTCGTCTCGTCCGGTCTCGTAAGCTCTGTGACGGACAAACCGCCAGCGGCCGAACAAGACAGGCGGGAGATCACGGGGAGGCTCGTCGTACAGGAAAGCTGTGGCACCTTGTTGGAAGGTCCGGGGATGTTGGTCCTGACGCCCAAGTGCAATGGGATTGACTGCACGGATGAGTGATCGATGTCGTGCTGATATGTTGTATCGAAGAAGTGCAATAAGCAGGCCAAAGGATCCGATCGCGACGATGCCTAGTGTGAGAATGAGATGATGTATTGTGAAAGAGGTGTTGTATGGAGTTTGTACTATGGCGAGATTTTTAAGCGGAATTAGTGGCGCCAGCATGTAGCCGGGTTTACTGGGACGCGCAAGGAATGGAGGTGAGGTTATCGTCGGCAAGGGAAGGAATGTGTTTGAAAGTGTCATCTGAGTCGACAGAAACCCATGGAGCCTTTAAGTATTTACCATTCTAAACTACTACGCAAAAGGCATTGAATACACCACCTTTGGCCTGGCGATATCCATGAGGAGGTCTGTGCTCGGCCGGCGACGAGCCATGGAACCGGGGATTTGCTATGCCCCGGATCATGGAGACTACAAGGAAGTCTTGCCGCCTAAGGCACGTTTTTTTCTATGATATGCGGGTGAACAGCCACATGAGTCTTAGTGGCATCGGGGTGGGCGAGAGAAGGCGGTCATTGAGCGCTATTGGCTGAAGGATCATGAAACGCAAGAAGACGAGGTTTAGATTAGGTTGTGGAATTCCACGCACAGCTCGCGGTCCCTTAAGTCACATGCCTCTTTCTTTTGTATTCCGTACCTCTGTAGGTCAAAACAACTGGAGGCTATCTCCACATAAAATCGGAGAATGGCCGTTCCAACGCACAAAGTGCTAGCAGGTGCTAGCTCGTATCCTGTTAGGCAACAAACCTCAGATTTCTCGCTGGTTCGCAAGTAGGTTTGATTGAGCCCTTATGGAACATTGTGATAGAAACCGCTCCGAGAAAGCCTGCTCATCGTGTTGCACCGCCGTCAACACGTTTCGCTTTCTCCCAGAGCCTAACACGGAAAAGAAAACTAAGAGTTTCACAAAGATGAGGCGGAAGGCCCTCCCGCAGCTGATGGCTTCTATGACAGTCGCTCGCTTAGGATCGGCTCGGACTATGGTGAACTCCCATCACCTACACACCCCAGCGTCGGTCGACATTAAATCGGTAACTTTGCCTGCGCAATCCTGTCAACAGCCGAATGGCAAGTGACTTGTGCCACCTCACAGGCTAAGAAGGATTTGGGCCGTTCCGCCCCTTGAATGTTGAGATGCCGACGCTGTTCCCTCAGTGGAGGGAAAGAAGCACACAGTGAAAGAGCGCACCTGAAGAGGCAGTTCCCGGAATGCTTATGTCAGCGGCATATCCCGCGTTTGATTTTTAATTTTACTTCTTTTTTTGTATTTATTTATTTTGCAACGGCTGCCTCAGATGGCGTTGAAAATATTCTGATATTACGTTCGCAACTTTCCTTATAGAGATCGGTTTGAGCCGTCGGCGACACCAGAAATGTATCCTTGGTTATCAATATTCAGGGATATCATCAAATAAAATTTCCCACATCTAGGGGAACTTCCAGGTAGACTTGTGTCAGCTGCTTTTCACCCGAGCACAGCACACAGCTTACTTGCTGTCGATGCATAAGCCTCGTCTGATTTTGCTTAGCGTCAATAATACCGCACGAGCATTTGTATTGGGATAGAACCTGCAGGAGATTAGGTTTACGACTCGGTAAAGCACCCCCCAGTGGCTATGATGCTTCTATTTAGACATAGACGCTGCATTTGACCCTTGGCTTTCCGCTTTGGCGAGCGCGAGACGCCTCCCCCCTGGAGGCCGTAACCATGTCGACCCACCACCAGCAGAGGACGAAGCTGCACCACTCACCTTACATCTGGGGCTGTATTTAACTTTAATTGATAAAGCGTATGAGAGCTGTGTTGACAACGTGTCTGACAGACAGTGGGCGTGCCTCTCCCAATCTAGATTGCGGGCGCTAATTTCCATATTTGCCTGCGTCAGTTCAGACCGAAAGATTCAGCTGGAAACGAATGTAATGCAGTTTATACAAGTTCAGAATTACAGGCAATCAAAATAGCTGCTACGACTACGGCTCGATCATCATGGCGGTCAAGGAGGATCCCCGCCGAGAAAATAAACCGAGGAGATCGTCTTTGCCGTAAATCGAGACAAGGGCCAGCAGAGCTGCGCCGCTTGGTGACCCGCGAGCTTTCTCTCCACACCTAAATGCTCTCCGGGATTGCTGCGCGATTGAGGCCGCAGGACTGCTGTGTGAGCGTCGTCGAGGTCCTGGGGGGGAAGTTGCGGTCGCGCGATGGCCGTTGGACCGCCGACCTGCAAGCACTCTCGACCGGCGAAAGATGCTTTGCAAGCGTTGAGCTGAGGACCGGAAGGCTTAGGGTAGTCTTGGTGGCTCGCAGCCCGCGTCGACCGCATCGTTCAAATTGAGAATACAAAGGATGGTGTTTGAAGAGACTGGACTAGAAAAGATGGGCGCGGTGGTATGAGAACATCTTGAGAGGGCCGAAAATGATGTGCTTTCATCGTTGGAATGACGAAGGTATGGTCCCAGCATAACAGGGGGCCGTCGTTCACTTGGACACACCGGTCCTTTGAGCGTGAAACGACCCGCCGCCTCTTAGCCAGAAGAATACTTCATTTATTGCAGAGGTTATGTCGACCCTAGTGAAACAAGGCAAATCGATGTTGGCGCGATGGTCACCAACCGTCTAAGTCGAGCACAGGGACCAACCTTTAGCGCGTGTTCCAAGGGGCTGTAGGTGCTGGAACCGCTGTCGCTGGATCTTGACGATGCAGGATGGGTCTGGGCCCGTCGGTAGTTGGTGGAACGATCCAGCCCAGTATGATGTTCCAGTATCCTCGTAGGGGCTCCTGGTTGAGGAAGCCTCTTGCTCCTTCTTCCATAGCGAGAATGAGCGCGACTGCGTCAGCACCATGTGTCGTAGATGGGGGGCCTGGAGGGTGGCGGGCCGTGTCGCGCACGAAGATCATGAGGATAGTAAGGGCGAGGATCGCGAGGACAACGCAGCCAACAAGGGTGTCGGTTTGGATCATAACGCTCGTGAGTTTGGGACTTGAGATGACGGTAGCTTGAGATTCGGGATGACAAGAAAGTGGGTGGAGAAAGCTCCGAAGGAGTGAAAGGGTCGGGCGAAGAAGGTGGGAAGAGGTTGTCGAGACGATGGAATAAAAAGTGTCGAGGAATAGCACTGAGCCAGAGAGGATGATTACTAGGATGCGTAGCCCTTGGTATGTATCACTACTTATTGTATCTATGACTGAGCTAGTCAGCAGCCACCCTGACATGCTCAGGACGCGAGGAGGACATTGGTTATACGTACTGTCCAGCGAAGGTCCCGTAATGTCGGGACATATGCATGTTGTTTATTCGGCGCTAAAGTTGGAGCTAAGTTGTTGTTCGAATGACCGCCCGCTCCACAGGGTTTTATTGATAGGAGCATTTGATCGATGGGTGATTAAAATCATGCGTTTTGAGGGCACAAAGCAGCCTGTCTTTGCTGTATGTAAGCCGGATCTTCACATGTTGAGTGCTTTCGGCCCAATGTGGCAGCCCATCCTTGTGCAACTTTATCCCGCTTAGCTGTAACTTGGGACGTAAACGAGATGGCACAGTTTGTTTTCGTCTTCAGGATTTCTTTCAAA
This sequence comes from Tulasnella calospora MUT 4182, assembly GCA_000827465.1. Lineage (NCBI taxonomy): Eukaryota > Fungi > Basidiomycota > Agaricomycetes > Cantharellales > Tulasnellaceae > Tulasnella > Tulasnella calospora. Next base: position 16,025 of record KN823302.1, read on the forward strand.
CCCAGTCCACAGATGACCCGGAGGAAGCATGCGCGGTGGGGATCAAGCGGGCCCTGCTCTGAAATCCGGCGCCCGCACGGAGAGAACCGACATTGCATGGTTTACACCTTCTCATTCTCGCTTTCCGCAGGCTCCAATTATTCGGTACTGTAAACAATCACTCACGAGTAACGAGGTTTTCTGCTTGTCGAGAGCGAATTGGAATCGCTCCGGTCCGCGCATCTTCCCACAGTTCCTGTGATTAATAGAGAGCAAAAACCTGGCTGTAATCTGATCAAAAAGCCTATCGCACATTTGAGGCCATCGAGCTCCGAGAAAGGTGCGGATAAGGTAACAGAGGCATACGAGCGAAGCAGAGGCTCCGAATAACGAGCCTTCTTGAGCAAGCGCCCTAGCGTCGACCCCAACGGGGAGGGCTGAGAGATCGCCGAACACCGGTTCGACGCCAATTTCGGCGACGAACGTCATCGGCACATAAGGATGGATGAAAGTATTTGGGAAATCAGGCTTCTTGCAGCTGATGGTTAACCCAGGGCGTTGTATGTTTCGAGGGAGTACTGTGGCCGAGGTGTCACTCCGGAACGTGCGTTAGAAAGGATATCGATGCAGCGGTAGTAGCTGCACCGGCACCGGCTAATTGCAAAATTAGGGAGAGACACGGGTTAATACTGGGGATTTTGTGAAGTGGGAGCACGGCGCGGGCGGCGTGAGCGTTGGATGGAGGGTCACAATGCAACGGAGGATACAGCAGGGAGTTGCGGGAGTAGCTTTGAGGGAAAATGCAGGACCGCTGGAGCACAAAATGGTTGAGCAGCAAGAGGATCAAATTATCCTACTCAGTAGCGGGGATATCTATGATGTCATACCGATGTATATGAAATCAAAGGTAGAAATCGGACAAGGGGTGAACGTATACAAGTCCAAATAGAGGGGACCAACAGAACCGGGCAGGTCCCTGTATTGTTAGAATGAACGCTGTCGGATCTAATGGCGAGATACCGACGCATCGAGTAGCTCATTTGCCTGGGTAAACTGAGCATGCAAGCAACCGTCTTGGAGAGGGTTTACTTTGCAAAAATGGGATCTGGTGACCTGGTGGGGACTTGAGAACAAAAAAGCGTGCACTGCCCCCCATATTATTAAACCCAGCCAGAATTGAAATGACAATTCGATCAAGGCAAGTGACATACCTGAGAGCCGCTAATATCTCATGGTATCGTCCGAATGAGGACGGGGTATCGTTCTGAATGGGTCTTGAGGACCAAGTTGGACATTCGCAGCAAGTGGTGATGTGTCGCCCCCGAACCAATGCAAGACTCTCTCGACGACTGTTCGACCGAGTGGACTTGCGGGGAACCCGTGATCGTTCAACCAAGTCCACGTGGCACGAACGGACTCGCTATAGCCCATACGGATGACGGGCGGGGCAACATGTTCTCCTGGTGTGCGCCGACGCGACGATGGATCGGTATCCCGCCACAATTTCGTCCAGACGACGGCGAGTAATATAAGGACGACTAGAAATCCTGTAGAGCGAGGCGTGAGCTGAGCCAACCTATGGACGCACTTGGCCGGCTTACCAATAACTAGAATGAGAACGTGGGTCTCGTCCATTTAGTCTCGGCTGGGACTGGACAACAAGAAGGCGAAGTTGACAGTACACAATTATGTATAGAGAATGGGTATATGCGAGTGCCAGACAGAGATCGATTCTCGTCTGTGTCTATGGTACCAAGAAAGGTTGGGGCAATTGACAGAGGGGGTGAACTAGTGCTGCCGTGTGCCAAGGACCCGCCAAGGCTTACAATATGGTGTTTACACATATGTGCGAAGGGCTAGTTGAGCTATTCCCTTTGGAGTCTTCATTACCATGCCATGTCTTCGATGAAAAGGCGCACCAGCGAAACAGCGCTCCGTGCGAGTCGTAGTTCCGAGTTACAGACGCTGGTATATTCAAGGCAGCGGAAGTAGTACAGAGGCAAGTGAACGAACTGGGCAAACCAATGACGTCGCGTAAGAACAGTCGGATATCCAAGAGACTATAGGGAACGGAGGATCCGGTTCCTCGAATGAGGAATCGGACAGTAGCAGCGGAAAAGGAGCAATGGGCAAACGAGGGGAGGAGGAAATCGCAGGGGAAAAGGGAGGAGCACACGATATTAAAGCAAAGTGCGAGAGCACGTGAAAACTGGAAAACGGAGGGTGGCGAGGGTCGGGGTATTAGGGTGTGAAGTAAGCAAAGAAGGACAGAACACAAATTGGACGAAAGCAGGGAACGGTGATAACAAAAGATCGTCGAAAGGTGGCGATACGTAAGACGCTCGGCGTGAAATAGAACAAAGTGGATGGCGAATGATCTTGAATGCCAGAAGAATCCACCAGTGATTCTTCCCTGGTCTGCAAGACGGGCGCTATAAACGGGCGAGGAACAATATCAGCTTGAATGTTCGTCTAGTCGTGCCGAGGTGACGCGTACCGGCCAAAACCCAAGGATCGAAGCAAGGGGAGAAAGAATGACTTGACGTTTGATGATCGTTGATCGTAAATACCGGGGCAGATTTCGTAAAGACTGAGGAATCCTGAGCCGACACCCCCTCCAAGCAGGACCACCAGATACCGATACGCTCCAGTACTGGCGGACCTCCGAGTTGGACGTGGGGCAAAGTTCCCGTTGAGAAGAACTAGAGGCGAAGGGGTAAACGGAGGCTTGCTTGATGTGCAATGCCGAGGCGCGTGGGGCCTGAAATGAAATAACACATGCAGGCAATCAGGGCGTCAGTCTAGGTCGAGATTGATACCGCGGATCGGATGAAGGCCTACCCAGAACGAATCTAGAGTCGGTTCGGATGAGGAACTTCCATGAAGGGGTCTTGAGGACCAACTCGTTGGTTTCTGACTGGTCCCTGATGTCCCTCGGGGGCAAGTCCGACCCAGGCTAGCACCCTCTTGAGCAGATTGGCATAACCTCTCAAAGGCTCCTCCTCCAATAGATCCAGCGCTCGATCCTGCATAGCGCGAATCCGATCACTATACTGAGTGAAGACCACGGGAGAGAAGAAGTGACTGGTCCGTTGGTGTTGGGGGGGATACGGTGCGATGTCGCGGCTCAACCTCCCAAGTAGAAGAGCGATCATTCCAAAGACGAAAAGCAGTCCTACAAACGCGGTACAAATTGAGCACAACCGCTATGATATGTCGAGATAGATTCGCTCACCAATAACGAGAATGAGAAGAGAATTCATAGTAAATTACGTCGCTAACGCCTGTGGTGCACGGATGTCGGCGTCGGCGTGTTGCTTAAAGCAGAATTAAAAAGGTCCAAGACGTCAAAGCGAATAAGAAGGGCGAAATACGGGGATGGAGGTCGCAGATACCTCCTCCGCAGCCGCTGGGACTGTCGAGGGAAAAGGTGAGAGTTGGTAGTAGAGGGTTAAAACGAGACGAACGCCATCACTTACATATTGGAACTCGTTCCGGCAAGAGCCCCTGAGCCACCGCGCTTCACGCTCCGCTCGATGTCCTCCTCAATTGAATCCCTCTGCCCAAAGAAAGGAAAACACATGCATGGGTAGAATAACGGAATAAAAATCGCATCGGTGCTCTGAAACAAACTCTCCACGATATGGGCGCATAGCAACGACCGTAGCAACAACCGGCAAAAGCCACCACACGAACAATATTGCTTGAAGGTGAGCGTAAGACCTTAGGCCTTGCAGCACCAAAAATCCTCGGAGATGGTGATCTCTCGCGACAGGTCATCATCGAATGAAATGTGCGTGTTCAGGTGCTGTGTCAAAGCCGCCAAGGCCCCATACGGGCCTGCAACGCTGTCACGCTTGCTGCAATATTCGCAAGTCGGATATGCTTTAGAAATTGCTACTGAAGTCGTGCCTCATGGCTGCACCGTAGGAGGTCCCGGGAACTTTGAAAGAGCCTATCCACGGTCGCACCCCTGGCGTTGAGTTGGCCATTAATTGCGACAGTGGGAGGTATGAAGGCGGTAACCGATCAGGTCGATCAAGAGCTCGTCTCTCGCCGCCGTTTAGGAGGTGGCACCATACTTGCACAGCAAGGATGGAGCGAAGAATTAAGCATTAAGGATTTACGAGTGCAACCGAGGAAAGAAATGCTGTTGTCTATTTGGCCCATGACTTTGGCTCCCTGGTGCCTCGTTGCAGTGAGGATCAAGCAGTAATGATCCTGAGAAAAGGTAACTCACATCGAAACTTTCGGTACTAGGGCCGGAACTAAGACAGCGATGAGATGCGACTGAGCTGATAACCACCTGGGAATGTTGACGACAGTCTAGAAAAACTTGTCCTTCCGGATGCAGATAAATCAATAAACAAATAACGCGTCCCTAACAGGCTTCATGATGTGAATGTCTGACATAGAGTTCGAAAAGATGCCCCCTTCTTCTGCGTCATCGGGGAGCAAGGCCCTGCCGACCGCTGCTGAGGTGCTCCCACTCACGTCTCCAAGATACGGGCACAATTGAGGGCAACTGCAAGCTGTGCGCTTGAGTTCGAGTGTCCGAAGCTTCCGTTCTGATTTACCAGGATGCCCCAACGCTTCGGTATGAGAGGAGGTGCTTCGAACGGCAACGCCCTAAAAAACCAAAAAACCCAAACAAGCCGCTAGCCCGATTCACAATACGTCACACCCACCCTATTGCCACAAGGCTGTACGCATACTCATGCGGTGCTAAGGACCGAAATGAGGAGTTTTTCGATTCCCATACAGACCAGTCGCCCTTGCCTGTAGCGTACGCGCTCATTAGGAGACGGACTAACGATGCAAGTACTAGGGGAAATGACTTTACAGACCCTGAGGAGACACTCAAACGGAGAGTCTATCAATGGGCTCAGGGTAAATGCTCAAGGGAGGCCGTGCGGTGTGCTGAGAAGGCCGACTGTCAATGTACATGTGGCGTGGCCACGCGCTATCTCCCACCAGCCTCGTTATGTAGCTTCAAACGCAGACATCCCCCGAGCCCCACCATGCACACTACTCCTCACGCCCGATCAATAACTCAATTCAGGCATCCCTTTCGATGGCCACCCTGTTGACATGGATCGTACGACGCTTTGTATAAAGTCACCTTGAGCAAATCCGCCCCCATCGACTTCTTCAGTTGAGATCTGTCGTGCTCGATTCTTTTCCATTATAGCAAAATTTCCAAACCGAGAGAGTCCACACAGGGGCTGTCATGGAGTTCACAGACTATGCTCAAAAGGGCGTTCGGTACCTTATCGCCTTCATCAAGATAAAGGCCTCCGGTTCCATGGCTTGGACGCACGACAACCAACGACTCGGCTCGGTTTAGAGGTGAAGGTGTCGGTATTTAGGTTGCACGGAAGCAATGCCATTGCACCGTCGGTTCGGCGATGCACCCGTAAACAATGCGACCCGAACCCTGCCGCCTGGTGTGGGGCGGAGATCGCCCTCCGACGCACCGGGATAAAGCAAGTTGCCAGCATAATCACGAGAAAGCGACGTGTCGAATGTGCTCCACACTTTATGCAACATCCCTAAGCTAGTGGTTCAAAAAACCTATCTTCCGTACCGGTCTAACGCGAAACGCCAAGCACCTTTCCTGACGAAGGTATCTATCAGCCTAAGGTTAAGGCACTGCGGAAGAATCTTACTCTCTATTTTCTTTGATTGTTTCACTTTCGGACCATGATGGCTGTGAAGGGTTTCGCATTCCGAGCCTGGGACACAGAGGTAGTCTTCAGCACGAATATTTGAGCCCCCTTTGTCGAACTATAAACAAAATTTCAAAGACCACTGGCACGCGTTGGGTGCTTTTTGTCCGTCTGGGCCGAAAGATTAAGGAGGATTGGGCGGTTGTACCTGCGTGGCGGGGCACGCGGGGACCACACACGGGTACTAGATCGCTCCAAAGGCTTTCCTTCGCAGAACTCCTCACAAAATACCGAACATAGAATCTAGGCGCGACCGAAACAACTGCGGAGGAACATGAGGCGTATTGCCAAGTGGTCACAAGTGCGACCCAAGGAATCCGATACTCCATCGATGCACACTCTAGGCAGGAAGACGTTTATTCCTTGCTTTTTTTATCGAGAGCGGCTCTTCTCTGTTTTGGGAAGACGTAATTCCTCGTTGTTGTTCCGAAAATGCATGGTCCTGCCTCCTGTCGCTTCCCAGCCGCGGCCCACCGCATGTACGAATCCTCGACGAGTAACCCCAGCCAGTCACCAGGCCATTCGATCGATCGTGAAGCAAATATATCTCTACGTATCCTGTTTTCCCGATCGATCCTTCCGTAGAAATTGCTCCTGGTAGAGCTGCATCTGTTGTCTCAGAGTCGAAACGGGAAGCGCGGAAGAATGCGCCTGGACTTTTTATTTATTTCTTGATCAATACAGCTCTCAATTTTCTAGATTGGTAAGAGATATTTCCATGTAGAACTGTGCCGGAGGTACTTCATGGGGCATCCAACCAAGTTTCACAGCGTTCATCCCCCCTCACTTCAATCCGTCTGCGCATCTGTCCTGACTGAGAAAGCTTGTATACCAACACACCAGCTTCTTTTACTCTCATGACAAGGTTCTCAGCCCCGTCACGCGCAGATGGTCGGCGCAACGATCCCACTACACGAGTTCCCAGCCCCATCCAACATGCCAAGGCACCCTCCGCGGAAGAAACCCAGGGTCCAAATCACCCACCTCCAAACCAGTCCCACAGAATCACCACAGCAGTACTATCGTATCTCGTGGAAGGAGCGAAATCAGTCGGGCGCAGCGTTGGCCGATTCCTTGTTAAAGTTCGCCTTCGTTTGGGCGGAACCGAGCCCGGTGAGGAATCTCGCCAGAACGTGGCAACCACCGGCGAAGACGTTCACAATGACACCATTACACGTCACACCTACGACGTCGTCGAAGGCGTGCCAAAGCCAGAGGTGTCAAAACTCGGGAACGGAGAGGGGTAGGTCCAACGATCGCCTGTATTGGCGCATCGTAGTAATGTCGAGTGTTAACCGCCTACGACTTAGATCCGCGAAGGAATAGAAGCGGCCCAATTACCCTAGAATCAGGGATCTCTGTCGCGCGCTCGGCTTGTTCTTTCGGGCGCCTTTCGTGTTTCTTCCACAGCACAATTGTTCCTCATAAGCTCTGTACTTCACTAGCGCTTGAATTAGTTTTTTCTACCATTGCAACCGCAAGCTCCCAACGGGGAGCTGAGCTACTTCGCTGATCCGCCGCCTTCTTGATCAAAGCACGAACCCATCCCCACAAGCTACCTTCCGCACACCTACAGCTACCTTAGCTCCACCTCGAGGGTCGGGTGCGCATGGAGTTCCACAGCTTATGCTGTTCTGAAAATTGCCACCTCCACTTGGTCCCTCGTCACCGTAAGAAGGTGGTGCCCGTTTCACCAAATAGCGTTACAGAGCTTGAGAGCCATCAAGAACAGATTGTCCTCTGCGATAGATTGCGTTGATGTGAAGAGAAGGTCCTCGGCGATGTCCGAGTATTCGAGCACCTCAAAGGTTAAAACTGTCCGGCTTCGGATCAACGCTATTCACGGAACATCGTATATATTTGGCGAAGGTTTCGGATAAATATCTTAGGTGGATGTTGCGGCCCTCACGTGGTACCGGGGCGATAGCGGTAGTAAGAACGGGTAACGTTCAATGTGTGAATGTGCTTGTCCATTTTGGTTTATCTTTAACGGGCTGTAGGCGCTAGATCCTCCTACCAGGGCCGTACATCGAATAACTGAGGAGAAAGCGAGCCGGAATGATTCCTTCCCTTGAACATCCTTTCCTCATCTAATATGCATTTAGCTGACCGGAGACGAAATTTCCACTGCGTTCTTGTCTCCAGATGATATCAGAGACCACGTGTCTACTGACCCTCTTTCATTCTCCTCTAGGACCCATCGAAGTCGCCTCGGCCCTGGAAGTCAGGAGGCTTTTGGAGTGTTCTTCAACACCTTAACGATCAGCGAATCGATCCAAGCTCTGTGATGGGCACAATCCAACTATTTGTGATTAGTCTGCCCATCGGAGACGGCTATCAAGGTGGTGGTGAAGACTCAGAACGGAGCCGCTCTGCGTTCCGCGTTCTGCGGAGGCACCTGACGAGTTTCCGCCCACGAGGTTGGCACGGGGCGCTGTACAGAACGTCAGGACCTTTTTCCGGATAAATTCGGATTATCAATCCCATATGCCCATAAAAGGGCATTGAGTCGTGTTATCTCCTTGAGATTGCAAGAATTTGCCAGAGTCACGATAGGCACATTGTATAAGGGTGTGGAGGCGAAACCACATGCGCGTGCTAAAACGGCGAGAAATTTGCTGGTCCAGCGTGTGTTGATGCCGAAAGCCGCGAAGGATGACGCCGACGAGCTTGAAGTTTAGTCTCCGACTTTGAGGTTGACCGGTCCACATGCATACTTTCGTTTCGACCGCGCCTTTCGGCACCGCGCAAAGAGTTATCATGTAGCCACCCGAGTTAACAAGAGGTGAACTTGTTGTTTGTTTAGGTCCGTTGGTCCGGGTGACTCATAGGCCTATCTCATTTCTCCCCAGCTGGGCGGACCATTTGGAACGACACGGACCTGCAAAAGAGGAATGGAAGGAGCCACACTTTATCGGGCGGATTAATCGAGAAGTACCTGCCTTTTGAGGAGTGGCTTCAATAGAGCGTGCTATTGGTTGGCGTAGGCTCCAGCTAATGTGTAACATCATACGTTGTGGCAAGCCGGCCGGGTGACAAGTGTTCGGTGAGGCTCACTGGGCAATCCCTTACCGTTATCGATTAAGGAAGGTTCGTCCTAACAAGCTAGCAGACCCTAACCTGCTTCCCGATTCCTAGCGTCCATCTGTTCAGAACTCCCTAGAGCAAGTGCACCCAATTGCCGCCACCCTGCTCACATTCATAGCATTCAAGGGTTTAGATTTGATGCTCGTTGGTAATCATCAATCAATTCCCCCATCTTCAGACTATACCGACATGCAGCACCAGCAATTCCACGACCAAACTTGCAATAGTGGAATGGTCATAACCTCCCGTGCGCCCTCATCCATGAACTTACATCCCCCCTCTGAACGTCATAACCACGTTACCTCAGAGAGAGCTCAATCCCTTTCAATCGCGGATTGTGGACTTCCTACCTCTCGTGGTACCGCTACTGCTACTACTCCAAACACGCGCGGTCTCTTCTGGCCAATCACCACCGGAGGTAAGTAGGTCAGCATCTTCCCCCACTCCGGACCGTCTAACCCCTTGTCCCGCAGTTCAAGGACCCGCACCAGTCAATCCACCCGAGTCACGATTGAGATCTTCATTGTTTCGTTTTGGTTTGGTGTTCAGCATTTTCATCGCTGGAGTTATCACTCTTGCCCGCGTCGTACGGCCCATTACGTTAACGTCTGCAGAGGATGATAGCTGGCCTACAAAACGGCAGATCTCTTTTCAAGAGGACCATCGGCGGAGCGAATCATTCATTGGAACTCGCCACTCAAGGGATCCAGTTGCGGTCGTTCAGCGAAAGGCCCAGAATAAAATTTGACTCCTTGAAGGTACCTTTCAATTGATTTACGACACCCGCATCGGTACTAAGTCTTCGGCCTACGTACCAAGGTATTCGAAGCTACCATGATTCCGCGTCTGGTCCCAGCATACCGTGGCACCACACCCGGCACCATCCCGATATTACAGTATTTCTTAGTTCATTCCACTCATCGTCTTTACATGATTGTCTCACATATGAGCCAATCGTAAGCGATATTTCCATACAAACCTGATCTATGCCCTTGTCTCGGCGTCTGCTCTCTGAAAGATAAAGTCAAATGAAAGTAACCGAGGGACTGAAAAGCCCGGAGTGTGACGTTATCGCTGAAATCGCAAGAAGAAGTAACGGGTACTGACGAGTTCGCATAGTAAAGTTAGGGGGAAAAGTGAGGGACATAAGTTAAGTGACGATGTGAGATCTATTCCGCTAAAGTCCGGGATATACATACGTTTGAATCCGGCGACTTCCCGGAGACATGCTGCGCCGGCTCCTTCCCAGCACCCGCTCCACTCCCTAGGGCTTCACAGGGTCTTCAAGACTCAAGCGGGAATTGCCTTGTTTCCTCCATTTAGACTCCCTGAGCGAACCCGGAGTTCAACAAATCTGGAACCTGCTTCCTGCTCGACTTCTCGGCGACAGAATTCCTGTCAGGAGGACCTGCATGCCATATGGGGTATGGTCGCACCGGCCCACCCACCTAAGAAATCTAATCCCGTCGCGGCTCGGCCCTACGCCCTAAGGATAAAAATGTTCCGAGCCACTTTTCACCGCTTCCTCGCGTTTCCCATTGGCTCGATGATGTTCCTAAGGCGGGGACACTTTTGCTGCGAGTGCGCGGAGTTATCATGGTGCACGCCCGTTGCGACGACGAGCACTTCTATAAGACTTTTGTGTCGGTCGCTAGCGAGGAGCAATACTCTGCTATACTCCAAAAGTATCTTCCGAGATCGGAAAAGAGTGAAAGTGTGAGCATAAGGTCTGCATGGAGTGTGAGGCGGGGGTAGGTGTGTCATATATGGAAAGTGACAGCAATGGCGACCGGAGGATATGCCGACGCAAGTCCCTCTAGGGTATCCAAAATTTGGATTTATGTCGCCAAATTATCGATTGGTTATTGTGGATCATAGTGTTTTCCCCCCACTCTCACAGGCGTCCTTTCTAATTAGAATGTCCCGGAGATGAAAGACTTGGTACTGTGGCTTCGGGAGATGTGAGCCGGTGTTCCTAGACCAAGACGTCAGGCTAAAACGGACGTTTTTATGGCCGAAAGGGACGACAGGACCGGTTGGGGACTCAAACGGAGAAATGTTGGCAAAGTCTGTTAGCTTAATCAATCCGCGCTTCTCTCTGCTTTTGGTTGAGGTTTTTTAGACAGGGGTACGTTGCATGGCAAAATTGCCGGGCCGGATGATCTTTCGAACGGAGTAGCGAGGATCCCTTCGGCAGTACTTCGCCGGCTTCGACGGTTGAGAAGTTCGAAGCCTCCAGGGCCTCTACTTGGGGAACCTAGCCCGGGACTCGGAGTCAATTGCACTAACCTGCTGCAAACCCGGAGAGCGGGCGGGGTGTCATCGCTCCCTCCACTCCCCATGTATAAAACCACCTTTTCTTTTAAACCCCATAACTTAAACTCAACAAACACACAGAAGTCTCTCTTAATCATGAGTTCCGGATCCTCTTTCCTTCTCCAGTACTACTATGTTGCTACTGCAAACCTGCTCTGTTCCTTCTGGGCCATCATGACGGCGAGAGGCGAGTTGCTACGCGCGGTTTCCTCACTCATCCGCCATCTACTAACCTCTGCCCCGATCAATCAAGGACCCGCACCCGCCGATCCTCCCGAGCTGTGGTTGCAACCGCCATCGCTCCCATTTTACTTTATTTACGGCACTTTCATCGCTGTCGTTATCATCTTTGGCATTTTCATGTTGTCTATTGCGGGGACTGCTGATAAGACCCCGCCCATACCACCGGTCCCCTTGGAAAAATACCGCCAACCTGACACCAGGACTCCACGACCCGCTAGAGCTCTCCACTCAAGAGATCCGGTTGCGCAGGTTCATCGAAGGGGTCAGAACTGATCTGATTCGCGCAGGTGCTTCTCATTTTACTACTGTTTTGAATTCGCATCACTACTAAGTCCGTTCTTCGCACGTTCCTGGTCAGAAACTCCTGGGATGCGGCGTCTGGTCATGACATCACAGCTTCCATCATTCGGTTATTGTTTATCTTTTTCCCCTCCTTCCCCTTGTGAATTGTCCCCTATGGGGGGCCAATCGCCAAGGGTACCCCCCATACATCTACAAGCTTTGATCTATGCCCGTGCCTTGTTGTTTACTCCGCGTGACACCCAAATTAATGAACTAAAAGACCGGTCAAGGATGATGTCGTTTCTATACTCGTCAAAGAAAGTCGTAACAGAGGCTCCCTCAGCATAGGAAGTGGGGGACAGATGAAGACGCAAGTCGAGTGGAGAGTGAAGAGACTAGCTATAGAGAAGGGGACGAGAAGTGGAGATCATATTACGGCTCAACTGAACGCCCACGGAGTTAAGCCAAACTTTGTCACCGCCAAAGGTATATTGAGCTGTCCCGTAGACTTGAATTCACCGGCGTAAGTCCCCGCCATTCGCTTGCCCCAGGGAAGGGGAGGACGCCATGACCACCCGACAGTGAACTTAGCCAATGACCCACCACGTAGACTCTGCCATCGAGAATAATAATTGCAGCGACGGATGGGCCGCCAGAAGAATCGCGAAAGAGGTTGGGGGCTTCGTCCATCCGGGAGAACGCTTCTTCAGTAGGGCGGGCTTGCAATCCTCCACTTTGGGAGCATCTCCTGGAGTCACGTCTTGTAAAGTATTATGCGGGGAATTCCGCTGCGGAAGAGACTAGTACCATTCTCCAAGAGAGTCAATGGGTCGTCCGAGTGGAGCGCTTGGGCGCATTGTTGCATTCGGAGGCCGATGACGATGCCCGAAGCGAGCGCTCAACGCGCGCTCAATTATATTTGTTCTTGTATCGCACGCCTTTGCTTGCTCCCGTCTTACTTTGTGATATGCCCGTGTATGGCTCGCGTGGCTTATTCCCGCAGTCTTATATTCTCGCACCTCGAATTTAATCACCGATTCAAGAATCACCGGGTGTGTACTCCAACACGCATGATCATGGCGACCGAGGGACCCCTTCCACTCCTGGGGCAGGGGACCGGTAGATAAATATGTCACAATATTTCCATGAAGCCGGATTCAAGGGTCAAAAGACTGAATTCAGTGGGTAACCTCGAACCCGACGAGGGAAGTAAGCTCGGGGTAAGTTGTTTATCCCCGACTCTATCCGTTAGGATAGGGAGGGTTTTGTTGGGGCTGGACGTCGAATTTTACTGCATCACTTCCCACCCCACGGCGGCCGTTAGTCGGTTAAACTTGCTTTCGGACTGGTTGACTGGACCACATCCACGCCTCTCTGGCAATCATATATCGTTTTGCGCGTTACACGATGTCCGTTCTAAATCAAATAACTTGCGTGTGGGAAGCGAGCATCGACGCTCTCAAAGTTGCCGCTTCCTCGCTGACCTTCAAGTGCCTAGAGCCTGCCGCTCAGTCGGTTCACGTTAAAATACCCGCTACCGCTCGGTCACGAGATGGTATGGGTTCGCTTCTGGCAATGCATTTGTCGATTAGTATTGAGAAAGAGAAATACATGGCTGGCGGTGTTCTCAGCTCCGCCGCGAAGATGAGTCTTTTGTCTTGTTTCGGGGAATTCTTGCTTTCCCTGTCGAAAGCTCTCCAGGGTCAGCCTTCAGAAAAGAAGATATGGCCACAGAAGTTGAAGGATAAGCGGTTTCATGCCAAAGCTGATAAGATGTAAAAGGCCTCTGATAGCGATAGAGAATATGACGACCTCTGGGCCCGACATTCCGGCGATACCCAGCCACAAGCGTCGCGCTGCAACCACCATTCTCGATCTCTCCCCACCTACGAAAAAGCCCCTGCCAAACTTCGAACCGGCGCTCCCAAGACCAAGCGGGAACCTTCCTGCTCCTCCGTCGCCGGACCCTCTTCCGTGCATGCAACGCATACCGAGCTCTCGTCCATGGCTACAGCACCGCCTCCGCCTCCGGCCTCGGCACGACCTGAGCTCTCTCCAGAGAACAACTATCCCCTTCTGTACGATTCCGACGAACCACCTGACGATGTCATGGATGTCTCCAGCTCCAAACCGAAGCCCAAAGGCAAAGGCAAAGGCAAAGGAAAGGCCAAATAAAGGTGAGGGTCCCTTCAGTCCGTACCCTCCGGCAGGTCTCAGCCAATACCCGTTATGATCGCCGTCTCGCAACCTGAAAACCGACCTCTCTTTCCGTTTCTCGCTCTGTTCCCGCCTCGTTACCCTATACCTCCCCCCAAACGCACCCTCGAGTTTATGTTTGAAGTCTGTAGCCTCTCGTAATGACTGACCCGTCGCGAATGTAATGTGAAACCTTTGCTCGCAAAACTGCTACGATTCCGATTCTGAAAGGGACAACGAGAAAGCTCAGAAACAATGCCTAGATTAGAGCCGCGAGCGCGGACCGCGAAGCAGAACCACGGCGGGCTTCCCCAGATAGAGTCGGGGACTGGCGCGTGCGCCGCTACACGATTTTTTATGTACACATATGTGAAGGTGTGGGCTGGGAGCTTGGAAAAGGCCAAATATGGTGGAATACCTATCCACCTCTAGTGGACGGGAGTGGATGGGGTCCTGGGCATCGGCGACTCCTCGGATACCCGAGAGAGTGGCCTCGCCACAGGGGGAGTGTGCGCCGGCGTCGGTGCCTCGAACGTGAAGTCCTTGAGAGTGATCGGAACGGACGAAAGGGTCACCTTGTCGTTCGTCATGACCTTGTAACGTACCATCCCCTTGGTTTCATTCTCTCCCTCCGCGCTGCGGCCTCCGGGGGACGTTCATATGTGGTTCTGAAGGATATGAGTTCTGTACAGAACGGGAATGGGAGATGAGTATGAGTTACGATTCCTCTCCTCAGCTCCCCATGTATAAAAACCAGTAATTTTCTTTCAACGCACCCCAAACCCTCAGACAGCTTAGCTTCGAGTAACAGACTTCCTCATCTCCTATCCCTCCTACGTCGCTAATATAAACCTGCTTCGTCCATCATGACGACGAGAGGCAAGTTGGCAGGCCTCGGCTCAGTGCTCGTGTAGCCATCATCGACTAACCTCTGCACCGTTCGTTCAAGGACCCGCACCCGCTGACCCGCCTGAGCCACGGTTGAGGCGGTCATGCTCTCCCTTTTACTTTATTTGCCGTACTCTCGTGGTCGGAGTTACGCGCCTCGCCCGCGTCCTGCTGACCGCAGGGTTTCCTGGCGATACCCAGCCTCCACCACCAGTCCCCCCGGCCGATGACACCCAAACCAGCACCATGATTCAACCATCGATTGGAGCTCGCCACTCAAGGGACCCAGTTGAAGTGGTTCAGCGGAGGATCCGGAACTAATCCGAGTATCTGAGTGGTCGAGGTACTCTCCGATTCGTTTACAACTCTGCATCGTTCTTAACCCCTTCCCTTATCACGTGCTAGGTTAGCCGCTGCCGGGATACGACTGGTCCCAAAACGGGATCGCACCCGCCATCATTCTGATGCTGCCTTCATGTTCGCTTTACTTCCGCTTGTTAATGTCCCGCATGGGGGCCAATGCCAAGGGGAATTTCGTATGCAGACTTCGATCTATGTCCGTGTCGCGCTAGATGCCCACTGTAATCCAGGGACAAACGCAAATGATTGATGAACCGAAAGCCTGGAGTGTGGCTTTATTGCTAAAGTCGAAAAGAATAGTCGTAACGGGGTCGTACATTAAGACCGGGGAAGAAAGTGATAGGTGGAGAGACGAGTAAAATAGAGGGGGGGGGGAGACGAGAAACGGAAAGAATAAGATTACGACTCAACTGAACGTCCGCACGGAGAAGTCAAGTGGTGTCACCGCCTCGGCGTATGAGGCTGCCCTGTAGACTTGAACTCTCCAGCTTTCGCCCTAAGGTGCTCCCAGAACGTTGGGGAGCCGGTACCAGCGCTTGCGGTGGCCGAACCGCCAATTTGAGGAGCTTGGAACATGCTTCGAGTACCAGGGTTTGCATTGGGAGTGGCATGGGAGGAAGACGTCATGGAATCCTACCGGACGCGGTTGATACGATCGTACGCTCGGATAAGTGAGGGTGTTACGGGTAAGGAATTGGGCGTCGGAGGTGCCAAGCGTGACTGTTGGCGAGAGGAGTTGGCTGGTCCACGCGAAGCGGAGGAAGAAGCGTTGCGAGAGAACGGAGTCGGGCTGCGCATCCTCCATGTCTGTTTGAAATGACAGGGAGGATGGTGTCAGCATTGAATTGGTGTGACATTTTCAATAGGCGGATGGACAACGAGAATACGGGTAGGGCAGAGCTCACTTATGCACCAGTCTTGCATCTCGGAAACCCTAAAGATGTGTCTTTCATCAGCACCCGACTCAGAATGCTAATCCTGAACTGTCAAGGCAGAAATTGGATTAGGAATGTCGTTCTATGCGGTGACACCCAGTTCGTACTGGTTCGGCTCGAGAGCGTTTGACCTGCGAGATAGTCACATGAAAGCACCAACAACCATGGTCAGACCAGTCTACAACTGTAGGGGGAGCAATGCGGATGGGTTGAAACTTACCATTGTGGTTGGTGAAGTGTTGGGGTAGAAGGTCATGGGAGAGGGCTGGTGGGTAGTCCTTCTAACTTGCCTGGTCAGGTCTAGAACATATACGGGAACCAGGGGATGCTGCGACAATGACGGCTGTCGAGGAGAAAGACGATGTACGTCTTTATTTTGAATGGGTGTAACCAGATGGGAGGTAGCTTGGGAGAGTTGGAAGGTTGGCGATGATTCTTAGGAGCAGGGAAGCGTGGACGAGAGCTTGTAGAATGGAGTTGTCAGAAATGGTCATCGCCGCTCCTGCGAGAACATCTTATCGTCAAGCACAAGGCTCTTTGGCGCAGTGCTTGACCGAGGCCAACGGGCCATATCAGGAGCTGAGGGCATGAGAGTTGAGACGGGGGCCGAAACCGGACACGTGGGTAGAAGGGGCGCCCAAGACACGTAGGTGTTCACGTGTGGCGGAATCTTTCGCCAAAGTAGCACAGCACAGCCGAGGGACCTCCGCTCCTGTTCAAGGGACGGTCAGAAAGATAATTTGAGGATTCCGGTTGGAAGCCTTCGAACCGGCCAGATATTTCACTGGAAAACCTCTTTTCAACTCGATTTTCACTAGAATTCCTTGCCGCTTTTCTTGTGGGATAGCTCTATGAGGTTACTAGATCATCTTCCTCAACCTCGAGAGATATAAAATTTGGGGGCGGCCTCTTCGAAAATGGGCCGAAAGATACGAGCATTGTTGGTTACTTACCCCGAAAACCCGTTATAAAAATGCTAACCTCCACAGGAGTGGGCTCGGTCCAATCGGGAGTGAATTCCTCAAAGACCGCATCAAATTCACCCTGCCCCACCTGCCTGATAAGATAGGAGAGCCAGATTCTCCTGAAATGGGATACTTTGCGCCTCTTTCCGGAGGTGCTGGGGGCGGTGTTTTTCGTTAGATGGACCGAGGAAGGTGGAGGATAAGTATGGAAACCATACTGCCAAGCGTCTTGTTGTCTTGGCAGTCCGCTTATGCGCAGTTAGAAAACGTAGGCCAGGCATTTTCCACGCTTGCCAAGCATTTGTCACGGCCAAGCCTTAGTCGGTTAGGGATGCCAAGCCATTGTTTCCGATTGAGCGGTCAGGCCTTAATCACTGCGCACGCCGGTTCGTGACACTGAATGCGATACATGCAAAACACAAGAATGGAGAAATGGATTCGAATGGATCCCTCTTATTAACTCCCCGTATATATACACCCAGATATTTCCCTTTCAACCCCCAAGCTCAGAACTCCAGAACCGCTTTGTCTCTTCTAGACCATCATGACAACGAGAGGTAAGTTGGCAGACCGAGGCTTGCTCGTGTAGCCATCATCTACTAACCTCTGCACCGTTCGTTCAAGCACCCGCTCCCGCCGATCCAGCTGAGCCACGGCTGCGACATTCATGGTCGCCCTTTTCCTTCTTTTACAACGTTTTCGTGGCTGGAGTTACGCCCCTCGCCCGCGTCCTGCTGTTGACCGCTCCACCCCCGGTGCCTACCGCCGAGGACACGCAAAACAGCACCACGATTCGACCATTGATTGGAACTCGCCACTCAAGGGACCCAGTTGCAGTGGTTCAGCGGAGAATCCAGAACTGATCCGAGTCGTCCAGGTACTCTTCAATTCGTTTACGACACTGCATCATTCTTAGCCGCCCCTCCTCTTGTTAGGTGCCAGGTTAGCCACGACCGGGATGCCGCGTCTGGTCCCAGCATAAATGGTATCACACCCGCCACCATTATGATACTGTCCTTATGTTCGCTTTACTTCCGCTTGTCGATTGTTCCCTATAGGGCCAATGGCAAGGGGAATTTCGTACGCAGGTTTCGATCTATGTCCATATCTCGCTATCTGCCCACTGTAATCCAAGGACAAAACGCAAACGATTGATGAACCGAAAAGCCTGGAGTGTGATTTCATCGCTAAAGTCGTAAAGGATAGTCGTAACAGGGTCGTACATCAAAGACCGGGGGAAAGTGATAGAGAAAGTCGAGTGGAGAGACGAGTAAAATAGAGGAAGGGAACGCAAAGCGGAAAAAAATAAGGTTACGACTCAACTGAACGTCCGCACGGGGAAGTCAAAGTGTTGTCACCGCCTCGGCGTATGAGGCTGTCCAATAGACTTGAACTCTCCAGCTTTCGCCCTAAGGTGCTCCCAGAAACCATCATCAATCGCCAACGTCGGGGAACCGGTACCAGCGCTTGCGGTGGCCGAACCGTCGATTTGAGGAGCTTGGAACATGCTTCGAGTACCAAGGTTCGCATTGGGAGTGGTAGGAGAGGAAGACGCCATGGAGTCCTGTCGAGCGCGGTTGATACGATCGTACGCTCGGATAAGTGAGGGTGTTACGGGTAAGGAATCGGGTGTCGGAGGTGCCAAGCGTGACTGTTGGCGAGAAGAGTGAGCGGGTCCACGTGAAGCGGAGGAAGAAGCGTTGCGCGAGAGCGGAGTCGGGCTTTCCGTCAACCTCAGCGGGGCGGTCGAACCGACTGAGCCCTCATCCTGCTCCTTTCCCTTGAGACTCGCTCTTCTCTGCACCTCCTCCTCATGCTTCTTTATGAATCCGGGCTTCCACCCAGGACTATTCCGTTCCTTCTCCTTCTCCTTCTCCTTCTCCTCTTTAGCCATCTTGGCGGCAGCGCTTGTCACGTCAACCTCCACGTCCGAATAATCCTCGACTCCTCCGTTCGGCTTGAACTTTGGCGGAGGCGCGAGTCCACCAATTTCTCCAGGAGTCGAAGGCACCAACGTTGTCGCGGCGGAGTTGGCCGTTGAAGCCCTCTTCATCACCCAAGGCTTGAACTTTGGTGGTCCTTTGGCATCATCGTCGCTCGAATCCGAATCGCTCGAGTCTGAGACAGCTCCTCCTTTCAGCGGTGACCGAGTCTTGCCCTTCTTCGCCAGCAACGTGGTTTTTCGACTTGCGGTGAAAGGGTATGGACGGAACGATGGTGGAGCGGTTCCGGTGAAAGTCTTTTCGAGTTCTTCTCCGGTGTGCTGTTTGGCGGAGGTCGGGAGGAGCTGAGAGTCTGGTGGGAAGAGGATATCTCGATCCGAAGCGGAGCGTTTCTTGAACAAATTGCCACTGAACAGACGAGCCCAGAACGACTGGTAAGGCTGGAATGATCCTGCGCGGTCGGAGCTGAAGGGAAGCGACCGGCTGTATTTGGCGAGGTAGGCGTCCCATTCCTGTCCGAAAAAGGGGCAGGGTCCAGACGTCAGCATTTCCATCAATTCGAAAGGCTGCGAAAGCTTGCAGGACCCGTACCTTGTCTGGATTCTCGCCCAATTTGAATTTACACAGCCAATCTACAGCAGCTCCAGCGACCGCAAGCACGCAAAGAGCCGCGCTTAATCCCTTTTCATGTGAATCCCGATTCCCCACATACGGCGCGATCGCCAGGGTGAGCCAGGGGCTTGACCAGCTTGGTACCTTTGTGAAGAGAGCGATCGAGATGACGATTCCTCCGCTTCCAGTGAGAGCCGTGCATGCCCGGAGGGCCGAGTGTCGAATGACTTGATGTGGGACGAGTGTTCCGACGATTAGGAGAGGAGTGAAGACGGCGTAGATGATGAGTCGGGGTAGGAGAGTGTGAGGGAGGAAGATGATGTTGATTAAGGAACAAAAGGATGCACTGCGAAAAGGTCACCGGAGGTCGGTCAGCGCTTGGAATGATGGATTGTCCTCGGTTCTCAATTACCTGGCTACCAAAGCGAAGAAGATCGAGGCCGCTATCCTCCATCTCCCTCCGAGAAAGGCGAACAAGGCGGAAACCAGGATCCAGATAACCAGGAACTGGAGTCCAGATAACGAGAGGTTCGATTTGTTCAGGATGAGGAGCGACAGGTAGGTCGTCAAGTGCACTGTGCGCCATAATGACACATTAGCCTTTCTGCCTCGCGACGAAGAACTGGACCTCACGCACATCCACATAACCATCCACCGGCAAGTCCACCGAAGCCTCCTTCAAGCCTCCACCATGGTTGTCGATCATTGAATATGGGCGTCTTTTCGATCGGAGCGAAGGTCCGGGTCCGATCGAGCGTCAGGAAAGTGCCCAAGAAGTTGACTTTGATTGAGAGTAGAAGGAGAGGTATGGCGTATGGCAGGACGTATGAGCCTGGTAGGATGTTGGGTACTTCAGGGTGAGGGAAGCGTCAGTGGTCATACCCCCACGTGCCCTCGGGGTGAACGTACAGGTGATGGCAGTTTCGGCGGTAACTGAAGTCGGCATTGGCGGAAACGAGTTTTGAGGTTGATAGTCGTTATAGTTGAGTCGTTACAGAGAGAGAAAAAGAAGCCGTTACTGGTACAACAAGGCGCACAGGAAGAGAGAGCGAGAGCACGAGGCAATGAGGCGATAGCCGCTGGACGTCGGGATGACCGTGTCGATCAATCTTGTCGGCGGGTGGGAGAGGAGGGTACGAGGCAAGACCTTCAGCAAAAGAGTGAGGTGAAGGCTTGTCGTCCTCGGTCGTGAGCGGGCGAGAGGGAAGGGCGGTGGTGGGGGGTGATGCTGAAAGAGAGGGGATAAGGAAGAAGCCGTGGTCTGGAAGCTAACGGAGAAAAGGACGGAGATAACTGGCAAACCAACCCCTATTTTCTATGTCATCTCTCAATTCAATTCAATGGGATTCAAACTGGCTATCGGGGTTGTAATGAAGATTTCACTGAGGACGAATTTTTCTAGTGGTAGGTTGTTTCCGTGTACCCCATGGCCAGAGTGTTCCTGGGGGGGGGTGTCGGGGTTGGGCGTTCTGCACATACATATATACGAGCCTGCCCCGCGCCAGCCCGAACGAGCGCAGCGAGTAGGGCTGGCGCGGGGCAGACTCTGGCTCGCTGCGCTCGCAAGCCGGGTTGGGGGGTTTA
Organism: Tulasnella calospora MUT 4182; assembly: GCA_000827465.1. Lineage (NCBI taxonomy): Eukaryota > Fungi > Basidiomycota > Agaricomycetes > Cantharellales > Tulasnellaceae > Tulasnella > Tulasnella calospora. The sequence continues at coordinate 37,144 of KN823302.1, forward strand.
GTGAGGACTTTATGCCCGCTGTGTGAAAGGCCACTTATCTACCTTCTGTATCTCACCGCTCCTCGACTGTTCCCTACTCACCTAAATATTCACCTGAGTTGTTGCTTGGTTCCTGGATGAGTTTCCTGTGTATTTGTTCAGCATTCTATGCTGTGTATCAGTATTGTTGCACTGATTACCACGCTTTTTGCCCACCCTGCACTTTCTCCTGCTTTTACATTAGGAATTTCTCTCTTATCTTTATTGCTCTTGTTTGTTGTGTCGTTTCTCTACTTCACTTTTCTCTTCTGTGTCTGTGTCAGTCTCACAATCTAACTCTATTTCTTACGCTTTGCCTTATTCCCCTCTGTTTGCCTGGATGGGGTTTCTCGGTTTGGCCTCTTGCCCCGCACACTTCAGATTCAATTGTAGCCCTTGTCATTTATCTATCTTTATTTAGCGCTGCCACATTCTCTTTTGCCTTCTGTACTTCCTTTTTGAGTCCAGCTTTCCCTGTCTGTGTCCGCCCTCTGGTTTCTCGTTTCCGGTATCTCGTGTGCAAGTTTTTATTTCTCTCTCCTCCGCACCTTTTTTTCTGCCAGTTCTTTGGCCGTTTTTTCTTTATCCTGCTTTGTTCCCTGCCCTGTTCTGTTTGCTCTCATTTTGCAATCTCTGCTTGCCCCCTATAATTTCTCGACTTTAATGTTCACATTTCAGAAGGCCACTGAGTCGAAAACATTGCCCGCTTGGCGATGTTTGGTCGCCCGGTGCGCCCGAGCCCGCTGGCTCATCTATTTCCATCGCTCTTAGGGGTGCGCTCACCTGTGGCCGCTGCCACTGTACTAACGCGGCACTCCTCCGAATAGGAACCTAGCCCACGCTCACCTATCAAAACTCAGTCACCCGTGACCATGTGGCTCAGTTCACATGAACCGCAAAGCCTGAGTACAGCCTGCGGGCTCCATGTAAGTCTTGTTACTGTCGCGTCATTTTCCTCTCCCCTCTTTTCCGTCAGGTACGCTACTGTGTAGCCTTTCGCTTCTGTGTCCGGCGTCCTTACGGGGCTCTCCCCTCTTTTCCGTCACCCACCCGCCCATCCCTGTATTCTGTATAACTTTCCACTGTATTGCTACTACATATGTATCGCTACTATTTTTCTATTTTTTTTGTTCTCTCCGTCTTTTTTTTGCATCTGTACTTGCAGGGTTTGTCTTTTGTTTCGCGCAATGCAGTGGCCTTAGGGCCGCAAGATCGCCTATCAAACACGTGAGTTTGTATTTGAGTGTGTTCGCTATTCCTCAGCATCGCTACGCCGGCATCCGGACTCAGTGGTTAAGAAAAAGGGTGTCTAAAGATAGAAAAATTAAGGTGTCTTCAGGCTATGGAATTACCATGCCGGTAGTGTTATCAATCGTTAAAAAGTTTTTTATATTGACTATTTAAGATGTCAACATATGGCATTGTACTAACTATAGGTGACTACAACTATTTTCTTTTTTGGGGGGGAGGGGAGGGAAGGGGGGACGGGGTTTGCGGGGATGGATTGGCCTCGGACGGGGTGTGGTGAAGCGCCGGTTGGGGCGGTTTTCCGCAGAACCACGGCTGTTTTTGAGACGGGAGCGCGCGACCCGTGTGTTTATTTCGGTCGTGAACTTGGGGACACGCGAGGGTGTTGTTTGATTGTTTGGAGGTGAGGCGGAGCTCGGCGGCGCACCTCTTTTTCGGAGACGGGGAACGCGCGGGTGAGGGGGCGCCGTTGGGGGCGGAGAGGTGGGAGGTCTCCGTGTCGCCGTGGCGGGGACCTACGAAAACGCGGAGACCGGGGGGTGGGAGTTTTGCGGTGTCGGTTCATATAGAGATGAGGACAATTAGGCTGCTATGATTCAATGGTTCCTAACTATCCCGATCCGCCTTCAAAGAGGCATAGAGGCATTGGGCGACAAGGGGCGAGGCGGTCAGGCTGCCACGCGAGATTGTGGCGCTCTGCCGTGTGCCATGACATCATCGGTCTAATTTGATACCAGACTGGGTTCCCAAGTTGCCTTGCGCCTCGGTCATTCGGACGCCGGTATCACTCTTGCCGCCTCCACTTCTTCAGCCTCCGATACGCCTTATATACCTTCATTCTCCCATATCCTCCTCCTTTCGACATACAACAGATACCCATCCCCTTGCCATAGAACACGCCCGGGACTGCATAGAACCTAAGCCCGCCCAACCCCACCGAAACCAACGATGACGACAGTCTCAAAAACCCCGCCGCCTGGAACGCCCTTGACGCCTAATTTCACATTTAGAGACTATTCGATATTCTTCCTAGCAGGTAGGCGGCGCACATCCTGCAACTCGATTCGAACGAAGGAGAGCTAATAGTTGAGGGCGTGCCTTGCTTAGGTGCCATCTGCGCAACGTACGTACAAAAGCCCCTCACATCACCCTCACCGCTAGGCACTCACAATATCGTGCTTCTGTCCGTCCATTCTCTCCCAGCGCTACCCATGGAGCAGCCACACCCATCGACGTCGTCAAAACCCGCGTCCAGATCGACCCTGCACTAGCGAAACATTCCCTCCTACAAGGTGGCCGCAAGATCGTCGCAGCTGAAGGACCTAGAGCCCTCTTGACCGGATTTGGACCTACTGCTGTCGGTTATTTCATCCAAGGTGGTGG